>ML847277.1:20326-34830 GCA_009831015.1 Picea engelmannii | reverse complement strand
CTCTCTTGCAGTTGAGACTCTTCATCTTCTCTATTACAGTCGAGCTCACCCTCTCTGTTTCAGCTACCGGCTTCAACGCTCATCCATCTATCAATCCCTTCTAAGAATAGTCTTCCTTCATTGGACGAAGCTTGGAGACTCTTCATCTCCTCTGGCAATCACACAGAGGTCTCTTCGAATTCTCTGGCAGACGCCATAAATGGTTTATGGAAGTTTCACTGTGTCATGCATCAGTAGCCCTTCGATCTCCTTCAGGTTTATCTGCGCCATTGGATGAACTTTATTAGATCTTACATTCATTTCAACATTTTTGTGGCCAAGCTTAGCACCTCTAGCTTCTACCTCCATCTTCCATCGATGTGACCAATGGCTATGACCACGCGCTTATGCATAAAGCGCTTTTGTGATTTATCATTTCGTGAGTTTCAACACTATGCTCCATTGACCCTAAGTCAGCGAAATTTTGATCGCTTGCCACATGTCCTATGATTCGATGGTCCATATCTAATCTTGATTCAATGGCTGGGATTGAATCACGATTTCGCATATCACAATTTCGGAACTCTGGTTGCATTGATCCCTGAAACCCTGAAATGGCGTGGGATCAACGGTCTTGATCAACACTTGATCTGACGGTTCAGATCATTTTGCGATTTCACATTTCACGATTTCAACATGCTTGATGTTCAGTGTTTTTGTCACTTCAAAGTCCCGATCCACGAAATTCCGTAAAGAAGTCGGATCAACGGTCCAGATCACATCTTGATCCGACAGTTGCAATTACATCATGATTTCGCATATCACGATATCGGGATTCTTGATGTTAATACTCTTTGACATATCCAACACTCGATCCTCGAAACCCCGAAATGGACTTGGATCAACGGTCCAGATTCAATCTTGAATCTGACGGCTCAGATTGAATCGCGATTTCACATATCGTGATTTCGATAGGTTAGGGAACATCGTTCCTTTGACTCTCGAGTCAGTGAACTGACGATATTTCCCCATGTGTCCTGCCTGATGATGGATGGTCCTCCTTTTTCCGAGATTTTATACGCCCACTTCTCCTTGTACTTTAGAGAGCGTGCAGGTTCTGCTTGATCCAACGATGGTCGGATCCCGCGCTTGGATCGAACGCCTGAGATCTATCCTCCTCTTCAGCGTGCTCTTCTTGTCTAAATTCAGATCTGACGGCCCTCGTTCTGTCGAGAATTTTGGATGGGATCCAACGATCAGTAGTGCTTCTCAAACTTTACGGGACTTCATCATGCCTGATCAATAGTTTAGATCAATCCTCGATTTGACGACTGCGGATTGTTGCATTTAGACAATTGTTGCATTGTTGGTCTTCCTGAATATCAATGCACTATTGATCATCACTGTTGTACTCAAGCCATCATCACTGTTGTACTTGCCATCAATGACAAGCTTACGCTACCTGTAAGACATACCAAACATCCTCTGCACTATCTCTTCTGATCTTATCGAGGTTGCTCTGCAGCTTCTTCCCAAAATACTTCTGGTGCCCATCTATTACATTCTTCCTGTAATCATGCCATCTTGATTGTTGTACTTGCCATCAATGACAAGCATATGCTTCCTATTAAACATTTTCCAACAAGCAGGGGCCTTCCTAGGATTAAAATCTCTAAGACGTTGTCGAACATGTCTAGCATCCGGATAATTCTTGATCTCATGTTCAAAAATGCTGGGGTATATCCTTGGCATCTCTTCGTATGACCAAGCTAATATGTCATGAAATTATTTGAAGAGGTTGGTGTAGATCTGAATTTCTCCAAGCGAACAATCGACACCGATATATATGTTCTCAATTTTTCCAAGAATTCAAGAAATGTCGATCGTGACAGTAGGAGAAATATTCGCCATGTTTCCTTCGACATAAATACCATGCATATCTAGCCTAACCATGGTGTGATTGACCATATTACTCAAGGTAGATCTAAAGTCATCGTGTTCGATCCTAACAAGTTCTAGGAGGAAATAGGAGTGATGATGCATGTCGTTCCAAGGCCTATCAATATCATACATTGCCTCTAAGATGGCTTCATCCGAAGGTAAAGTATCATTGAGGAAATCATGTGAACAAGACAATTGGGTGGCCCATACAGGATCTAGAAAAGAATCCTCCTCGACCATCTATGAGGAGTAAGGATCTAGGTCAGCAGTAATGTTAAGAATAACATGATACGCAACTTCTACTGCTGACAGTGGCATTTCCATTCCAATGTGAAACTGACCTTCATATGACATAATCGGGGTTGGTAGGGTCCAAGGGTCATTGAAATACGACGTACGAAAAATGAACAGACCTCATCAATGCCAAAGACTTAGTGGAAATGGCATGAATGTGATGGATTGGTGCCATGAAATCAAAGCTACCCATGAGAGAGGAATACACTCTGACACCAACATCCTCAATTTCTGGCAGAGAATTATTGATCATTGGGACCAAAGTTCCAACTAATTCATTAGGACTAGCGTGCACAAAAGACAAATGATCAATCATCACTATTTTCCCTTCGTGAGGAAAACATAGAGTGCGGAAAAAAGACAACACGATTGTTGTCATGGAATAATTCCAATTACGCCCTAATAGTAAATTATAGTCAAGGGGTGCATCCACCACCTCGACATCAACCTCCACTATTTTTCCACCTAACTAGACCAGAAAAATGGGAAGAAATTTGTGGGTTCTAAATGAACACCCATCAAATGAAGTCAACATAGTCATAGATTGGGATAGAGTCGGAGAGCCAATGGATTTCCAACAAGTGAGGGACATACACACGTTGTGACACCTTCATCAAGTATAGTGCGTTTGATGGTAATTTCCATGTACTCCACATGGATTTGAAAGGCCACGTAGTAAGGTAAGTGAGGCTTAACATTTGTGATGTCAAACTTAATAACCTTCGAGCCACATGAGTCTAGAGATTCTAAAGAAGATAACAAGGTGTTACTCTATGAAGGACATGTCTGGAGCACTTCCAAAGCCAACATGACACAAGGGGTTTGACCCAGATCTTCGACAATCGAATAGTTCTGGGCAACTCTGGAATTAGGATAGTGAACATAGAGTTTTAGTGCTCCTTTCAAAATACGAGGTGAAAGTTCTAGATTTTGAATCTATAAGGGTGTTTCTGGAGGAGGGGGAGACTTTGGACCTATAACAATATGTGAAGAACAATAATCACAAGATCGAGTGGCTACATCAATATGAGACTTGACCATATTGACACATAGATGGCCACCTTAATGTTTTGAGAGGTTTTTACTCCCGCTCGACATATTTCCGATGTTGGAGGACCTCGAAGCCATGTGTTGATTATGTGGAAATGGATTTGTCAACACAATAGGTGGGTGTGATAATATCCTCAAGGATTCCTTGATTTTTGGGCATAGGTCGGTAAGGTGATCATATTTACAAAGTTTACAAGGAAACTTCACCTTTCATTTTTCTTTTTTTCCCTCACCAACATTATTATTCTATCTATCATTGCTAGTGTCATCCTTGGCTTTATTATTATTTTTCCCACCCTTACGATTATTACCTCATCCTTTCCTTTTATTCCCTCTTGGTTGTTGGTTACCATTTGGGTTGGATGACGACTGTCGTATGTACAAAATGCACATCCACCAACTGAGTGGGAGTGTAGGATGAAGTCGAAGTTTGTTTTGCTATAGGATGGCTTAGAGACAAATCCTTCAACTGGTTTGTCACCAAGTCTATAGACTTAGCATTTTCAAAGCCTATGATGCCATTGACATGATCCCTCATCTTTTGTCTAGGGTCATAATTCAACCACGACGTGTTAGGAAGAATTTCATACAACATCCTAGACTGAGAATATATGAGGTCTAGTTGTTGGGATTTGAAAATAGATTTTTCCTAAGATGTTACTCTAGATGTAGAAACATCCTTCGAAATATAAGGCAATAAGGACTTAAGGAACCACTCTGACATAAAATCTGGAGAAATGTAGGATTTAATCAACCTCTTCTATCTACACCACTCTTGGATATGGTCTAAGATATGCGTGACCTTATCTTGGTGAAAGGCCGACAAAAGTTCTATGCCGACATCATAATGAACCGATAGCTGAAAGTGGTTGAGAAAGACCAAAACCATCTAATTAAAGTTTTCATATGTGCCCCCTAGTTGATCCAAATGGATCCAAAATGTCCAAAAATTCCAAGTTCGCATATTCGAACGAAACCAGTTCCATCACATAGTGCTCATCGTGTTGATTTTGGTGGTATATTTGGTTTCGAAAATGGCCTTCGTATGAGAAAGATATCGCGATTTGAAGTTCAAGTCAATAGGCAAAAAGTCAAAGTCAAGTCAAGAGTTTGTACTCCTGATGTCAAGAGTAAGTCATCATAATAGGTGGCAAATGATGTCATCATGAAATCATGATGATGTCAGCAGGACATGTTGAAGCACCAGGACATGCCATGTGGTATCCAGATTTGGAATTTTCAAGGGTCGATTTGGACTAGTAAAAATTTGACACATGGCATTGTACGAAAGCAACACATGGTATTCAGTACGATAATGTGGCACTAGTAGTAGCATGACACGTGGTCAGTATGGTAGTGATGTGGCATCATATGGTTGTGACATGTGGCAGATACGGTGCTGACTATGCATATTTGACACATGGAAATGTTGACTGGGTAGTTGACTGGGTCGGTGACTGGATGTAACTAGGATGTAAGAGCCAATTAAAGCATGAAACATGGCCCAATAACAAGGCACCACGTGGAAACCCAGATTGGGCCAATAAGGCCTGGGTCAAAATTTGTTGGGACTCCATCAGGATAGAACTCGAGACCTATTCCCATGCAATGAATTCATAATGATCGGCGGACCAGTCGGGCTACCAAGTCACTTGTTGGTACAATTGGCATAAAACCCTTTTATAATGTATATTCTGAATATGGTGCAATGAAAGGCACCGAGGGATGGATTGAACTCGCAACCTCCTCAACACCGAATCCTCATACAATCATGCTAGCCAAGTGAGCAGAGGGTGTGGCTTGTTAAAGCACACCTTCGAAAACAATTTTGTGGCGATATGTTGCGGAGTAAAGAGGTAAGTGCCCGATCAGTGGGGGATACCCACCGACCAAGGAACCTTCCACGTGACCAGGATCTAAAGAACATGGGATTGCACACAACTTTTGGGTAAAAATGGTTTTTTAACATTATGTTAAGAATTTTTATGTATTTTGGGCTTATTGTTATGTATTTTATCCCTTTTTAATGGGATTTTTCCCATTTTTGGAGGATTTGAGCCTAGGAAGTGTCCAAAACATTGGGGGGAAGTTGGGATATGTTTCCCAACCCAACTACTATATAAACCAAGCATTATGTAGCTTTGAAACAAGCCACAAGTGACTCTTGAAGAAAGAGTGAGGAGAGGGAGTTTTTCGAAGAAAGGCTTGTTAGCCTGTCCTCATTGTGTAAGTGGATTGATTGAGCCTATTTGAGAGGGGATCTCGGTGAGGCTTGTTTGAATCTGTTCAAGGAGATCTTGAAAAATAGATCAGAAGGAAATTTGGCAGCAAACTCAAGGATAATTTGTGAAGTCTAAAGTCATCTTAGGCAGTGAGGCCTAAAGAGTAGTTGATCTTGTGAGGCTTATTCCGGGAGTTATACTTTGCCTTTTTGAGTGTCATCTGTTGCATCAGGTTCTTGAGATAGAGCATAGTACAACTGATTCAGTCAAAGAACTGGTTGATGTAATTTCAAAGCATATTTTTTAGCATTGAGGAATAATAAAGAAGCCTCTCACATTGCAGCTAAAGGCCCAGAGACGTAGGCAGATTTGTCGAACTCCATTATCAATTTTTAGTGTTCAATCTATTTATGGTTTTCTTATTTTTGTTTTATGCAAGTTCTCTTCATTCTTTAATTTTTTTACTACTCATGTAATTCACATGCATTGTCATAAAATATCTTTTTAAAATCAAAGTCAAGGTGTAAATTATTAATCATTCATTTCAGATCAAGTGGTATCATAGCAGGTTGACTATATTGTAGGAATTGTGATTAAGCATGGGGAAAATATTAAGGAGAGATAGAATCCAGGAACTCGAGGAGATCAATCAACAGATTCAGTGAGAAAATGCCAAGCTAAGAATATTGGTACAAATCCTCGAAGAAGACAAGGAAAGGATGTGAACATTGCTGTTAGCAACAAAAGAAAGACTAGTTGGAAGAAGTCCTTCTTTTAGGAGTCTGAGTTCTGTCAAGGATGATGAAAATCATCCATTCCATGGGAAATCAGATGAGGAGGATTCATATACTCTCGCTACTCCAATTGAGTAGCAATCAGTAGGAGAGGCCATGGGCATATTTTCCTTGCTAGCAGAAAGTACTTAGTATACTCCAGCTTCTCCTGTAACTAATCAGGAACTGGAGTCAGACGATTAGGATATTGACACTTTTGAAAAGCATACCAAAGGAATCGGTATGAAGATGCTATACAATTTTGGCTAAATGAAAGAAAAAGGTCTTGGAAATCATGGCCAAGGTAGAGCTAATCCTATCAGGGTACGAAAATGACCACTCCATGAAGGATTGGGATATGCAAAAGAATCTACTGATGACAAAAATCCAGTGGTTTGTTGTACACATTGTCAGAAGTTTGGACATGATGTTGATCATTGTTGGGATCAAAATCCACTCGTAAAGGTAAGCAATAAGATCAATCTAGCAGTGACGTGAACAGTGAGTTGCAAAAGAAAGGTAAAATGGTCGAAAGGTATAAATATCCTTCACCTACCTTTAATGACGAACATGCTAGGGTCATGGAACTTATAGAAAGAATAATTCCATGTACATATTGTGGCAGTCATAACCATTGTGTTGTAGTATGATGGAATCAAAATGTATACAGAAATAAGATCATGGTGACAAGGAGTATGCCAAGACAGGATGATGCAACACTACAGGTCAAGAAGAATTCACATGTGAATTCAGTACAACCAAGACAAGAGTCGAGAAAATCCAACAGGGATTCAACTCAGTCTAGGAAAGGCTTCATTAAATTTTTCCTAGCAATAAATTATTTCTCACGATGTCAAAGGAATGGGCATTGTGAAGACAGTTGTTGGAAGCTACATCTAGAGTTGAGACACTCCAAAACTCTTGAAGTGCCAGAGCAAAAGAAGAATGTTGGAGAAGAGCAGAAGAATGACTGTGAAACACCATCGGCAAGAGATGGGTCATCTACTTGGAACTGGGAATAGTTTATGCCACATATGTAAATGTTTCATCGATTCAATGTCCAATCTACTTGATGTAATAAAAGTGATTTGATATATGAAATCACTTACTAAGTCTAGTTAATTTTTTCTTGAGTCTAGACTATTTATTGTTTTTTTTGGTCGATTGATGTAATGATGTAGCCAATTGATGTAATAACCTTTTGGAGGACCAAAAGGTCCCAGTTGGGAGGTGTGATCCAAATGGATCCAAAAAATCCAAAAATTCCAAGTTTGGGGATTCGACCGAAACCAATGACATCGTGTAGTGATCATTGTGTTGATTCTGACAGTATATTTGGTTTCAAAAATGGCCTCTGTATGCAAAAGATATCGTGATCTGAAGTTCAGGTCAAACAAGTAAAAAGTCAAAGTCAAGTCAACAATCTGTACTATTGACGTCATCAGTACGTCATCATGAAATGTTGCATATGGCGTCAACATGATTTCATGATGACGTCAACAGGACACGTGGCAGCACCAGGATGTGCCATGTGGTAGCCAGATTTGGCATTTTCAGGGGTCGATTTGGACTAGTACAAAGTTGACACGTGGCACTGTATGGAAGCAACATGTGGTAGTCCATACGATAATGTGGCACTAGTAGCAGCATGAAACGTGGCTAGTATGTCAGTGATGTAGCATCATCTGCTTGGGATACGTGGTAGGTACGGTGTTGACTATGCAGATTTGACATGTGGCAGTGTTGACTGGGAAGATGACTAGATCGATGACTAGATGTGGCTAGGTTGTACGATCTTGTCAGAGTGTGAAACCTATAATTCCTAGGTCAAAATTTGTTTGGAATCCGTCAAGGTTGAACTCGAGACCTATTCCCATGCATTGAGTTCACAACAGTCGGCGGACCAATAGGGCTACCAAGTCACTTGTTTGTACAATTGGCTTGAAATCCTTTTATAATGTATATTTTGGATATGGTGTAACAAAAGACACTGAGGGCGGGATTGAACTTGCAACCTCCTCGGTACCGAATACTTATACAATCACACTAGCCAAGTGAGTGGAGGGCGTGGTGATGTGTTGCAGAGTAAAGAGGTAAGTGCTCGGTTGGTGGGGGCTACCTACCGACCAAGGAACCTTCCATGGGACTAGGAGCTAAAGATCAGGGGCGCACACCCAAATTTGGGCTAAAAGTGGGTTTTTAACATTATTTTAATATTTTTTTTATGTATGTTGGGCTTATTGTTATGTATTTTATCCCTTTTTAATGGGATTTTGCCCATTTTTGGAGGATTTGAGCCTAGGAAGTGGCCAAAACCTTAGGGGGAAGCTAGGATATGATTCCCAGCCCAAATATTATATAAACCAAAAATTATGTAGCTTTGAAACAAGCCACAAGTGACTCTTGAAGCAAGATTGAGGAGAGGGAGTTTTCTGAAGAAAGGCTTGTTGGTCTGTCCTCATTGTGTAAGTAGCTTGATTGAGCCCATTTGAGAGGGGATCTCAATGAGGCTTGTTTGAATCCTTTCAAGGAGGTCTTGAAAAATAGATCTAAAGGAATTTTGGTAGCAAATTCAAGGAGAATTTGTGAAGGCTTAAGTCATCTTAGGCAGGGAAGCCAAAAGAGTAGTTGAGCTTGTGAGGCTTATTTCGAGAGTTCTAATCCACCTTTTTGAGTGTCGTCTATTTCATCGAGGTCCTAAGACAGAGCATAGTACAACTGAGTCAGTCAGAGAATTGAGTGATGCAATTTTGAAGTAGTTTTTTGAGCATTGAGGAATGATAAAGAATCCCCCCATGCTGCAACTAAAGGCCCAGAGATGTAGGCAAATTTGTTGAACTCTGTTATCAATTTCTAGTGTTCAATCTATTTATGGTTTTCTTCTCTGTGTTTTCTACAATTTCTCTTAATTATTTAAGTTTTTTACTGCTCATATAATTCACATGCATTGTTAGAAAAGATCTTGTTAAAATCAAAGTCAAGGTGTAAATTAATAAGAAAGGATTTTGTATCATCGGTAGCTCAATGTACCACTTCGTGGTGACCCCCATGAGGGTGTGTTGAAATATCCTAAAACAAATAGAATCATCATTAAGGGAGTTGGATGAGAACCAATGATGAAAAGTAATGACACAATCACCCAGATCCTCTCTATTCTTGCCTTTAAATTTTGGAATGTCTGAAGGGAGCTTGGTGGGGATGGGAGGCCATAACGGATCGTGACACACATGGTCGTTCATTAGTTTTGAAAAATTGGGCAGATTAAGTGTGGCCAGAAAAGGGAGTCGGGGTTGCAACGTCTGATCCCATGGTCTCGAGAAGGATTGTTTTTGAGGGATTGCAGGCCATCTAGGAATATGGGATATACCATGGCCTTGTCCAGTAAGATAATATCTGCCTCCAAACATATTCATAAAAGGTTGTATGGGAACCATACCTACGAAAGAAACATAATGAGGGTTATATACACTGCCCCCAGCTGGAGTAGATTTGGGCTGGGGGTTTCCCATAGCATGAAACTGAATTCCTCCTGATGGAACTTCAGAGGACAGAGGGGAATTTTCCATAATAATTGTGTTTGTCGGAATTGACATGGAGGAATAAGGGATAAAGGATAGAATATAGGAAGTGAATTTTATTCCCGGTTGGCACTCCATCCAGGAGCATTGAGACTAGGATTAGACCTGAAATAAAAATCAGGCCAACCTTCAACTGTAGGACTCATTTCTAGAATATGACCTCCACCAAATGAGAGAGGAGCCATGCCCCCAGGTCAAAAACTAGGATTTGCATTAGTCGTTGGAATAGAGGATGAGAGTTGTGACATCATGTTGGGCATACAAAAAGAAAATGGATTAGAAACTGAAGGTATTGAATGAGAATGGTAACCTAACATACCAAAAAGAGATCTAAAAGGATTTGTTCCTATGGGTCGAGTAGAATCCACAGGTTGGGTAGTAGTAGGGGCGGGGATCTCAGGCGCCCCAACCATTGAGGTTGAATTAGTTTAAGGAATCCCACTAATCACGGAATATATAGGAGTTGATGGACTCATGGTGATGTTCAAGTTTGACTCAGTATTCATAATTGGATTATCACAAGTCTGGGGTGGGGAGATATATGTACCACATTTATTAACTTTACGCCTTTTAGAAGGAAACTTCCATAAAGACTCAATATGTCATGGTAACTTCAAAAAATGGCAAGACCTACGAGGAAGTTGGTCTTTCTCCATGATGACTCAAGACTCGAGATACAAAACCAAATCCTAGGGCCAATTAACAATCAAAGAACACAACAAAATAAAGCAAAAATACCAAATGCACACAAATAGGATATAGTAGCTGAAAAGGGGCCTCCCTCACTAGAGTAGGTATGTCTCGCCCAAGAGGGGTCTGAGACTCCCTTCAAAATATTGTAGGTATCAGAATCAGTTATAAGGGCCCTCATGGGCTTAACAACACAGTCGGCCATATCCCCATAGAGAGGTAATCCTCCATAAAGGTTGTGTGTTGTCCAACCCTTATCTGACTTTAGGTACCTACAGAATAACCCTTGCAAGTAACCTATGTGGCTACCTATGTCAAGCAATTAGAGTCACCACAATATAACCAATGCGCAGGCAAACAGTCGTAAGTCCGGTCCACTGTATGGGAAAGGTAACAAGTCCTAAAATATGGAAAGAACCACCTCTCATAGAGGTAAAGGTACTAGAAATACCCCCAAATAAGAATAGAACCATAGAAATATCTCTGACGCTGAGAAGGTATTAGAGGGTTATCTCTGCAACCAACTTTTCATGAACTCGTGCTTAACTCTGGTGTGAGCGAAGCCTTCTGACGTCACTAATACACAATGGATTTCACCACTCCCTGGTCAGACACATATGTTTAATTTAATAGCCTTAGATAATTTTACTCACAAAATCCTATTCCAAGGCCCTATTTCCTATACTTGTTTGTGTACCCTGAGAAATAAAATCGTTTCTAATAAATTTTAATTAATCAACATTACTTTTAAGGGATTTTGTTTACTCAAGAGGCGTGGTCATGAAACTAATGGTATTACGACTGAACATATAAAATAAGAGAATATAACAATGCTAAGTACTAATATTGAATTCTAAAGAGATGGTATGCTTCTAAACGCAACTTTTCAATGCAATCTCTACAATTTCAATGAAATGTAATCTCTCCACATGTGTCAAAATCAATGTAAAGTAATCAAAACAGAAAATGGCATAATTCCACATGAGAAAATGTTTTTGTATTTTTGATATAATGAAAATAAAATGACAGGATTGAATAGTAGCTTCACATATAGATCCTATTGCAAGAAAAAATAGACAATCCAAGAAGGATACCAAGAAGCAAACACTTAGACCAATGTTCAAGGACAATCAATGAAAAATATG
The DNA here is from genome assembly GCA_009831015.1 of Picea engelmannii. Taxonomy (NCBI): domain Eukaryota; kingdom Viridiplantae; phylum Streptophyta; class Pinopsida; order Pinales; family Pinaceae; genus Picea; species Picea engelmannii. The sequence continues at coordinate 23,158 of ML847277.1, read as the reverse complement.
ATAAGAAAGAATATTGCCCGAAAATTCAACAATAAGAAGGTTTCCTACCACTCTGTAAGTAGTTAAGAGTCAGAAAAGAGACCCAAGAAGACTCAACAACCAATGAAACTGACCCAACAAACACCAAACTCAGCCAGTAAGCCTAAAGAGCTTATATATGTGACTATTTGAGAAAAACTCGCGCATGTATGTGCCCCACAGGAGGAAAAATTGTGTATGTACGTGTTTGTTAAGGGAAAAAACATGTATAGATAGTAAAACATTTCCAAGGCAAGGGTTAAGCCAAGAAACTTAGATGAAAACTAAAAATAGGTTGTTAAGCAATCATGCGACAAGGAAACTCAGGATAATAGAGAGTAATTCAAGGACAAAAACACTCCAAACCCCAAAACATAAGATCAATCCCCAGTATGGTTGCCAATTATGTTACGAGGAAAATCTCTCTATGGCATGGGGTAAACCACAACAGATGGAATGCCACACAAAAATCAACTCTAATCCAAAGTATGTTATATAAATGAAATGCTAACAAGACAAGGCCAAGATCCTACCTCTCTTGGGCGTTCGATGAAGACCACCGTTGAGCACGCAACTTAAAGCTTTATACCTGCAACTTGTTCTCAACAACCAAGATACAAAAGCATATAGTGATAATATATAATGTTAGCATATAGGTTAGCATAATCCATTAACATACATGACAAATACACCCATGGAATAATAATTCAAATATTTGCAAGATATCAATTGGATGAGAAAAGAGCATTTCTATTAAAATAATCAGAAAAAAGTATATAGGTGACAAACTTCTGTAACGACACATATCAGAACTGAGAAACTAAGTCCCTCCATCTAGGCATCCACCACTTCAATCCTCCACTAAAGGAAATCTCATATAAAGGAGACAGTGATATTCTCCATCCTAAAGAAGAAAGAGCTTGGGAGCTGAACAAGGGGTTCAAACTTTCAAGGATAAAGGGATCCAGACTCAATATGAAGTGGAATTTCTCTAGATTGTCTTTTTATCTCAAAGTTTAATTCTCTCCCAAGGCTTGGATATGGCTCAATTTATAGCCTTCACATGGAGCTGAAGGGTCGAGTTGGAGCGTTTCCAGTATACGGAAGGTCAAGGATCATGGATCTCGTGACATGGCATGGAAACCTGACATAATTTTTAATTTCGAACACAAAACATGATGTACGCAGGCTGTAATGGATAAACCTGTGTATACGCTTGTTGTCTAACTAATAGGTATATGTGGGAAAATGTGTTTTTTTGGCTCTGGAATATATAAAAGGGAGATCTAAGTATGCATAGGGAAATGGAAAGGCCATCCAAGCAAGTTGCATGGGGTGAGGAAAAATTTGTTGTAAAAAGAATGGCACTGTCCCAGTTCCCTTTACTACATTTTTTGTGCGCACACCAAGTTCCACATGCATGTATGAGTTTGACTTTGTGAAGTTTTCGAACAACTATCGTGCTCCTATCATATGACATGTGGCTCCTTTATCTAGCAACCATGCACCAACTGGTATGGTGTTGTAACACCCTCTTTCCCCCAGCTTGTAAATATAAATGGACTGGCCAAGAACTATGGAAAACTCATAAATGTGAATATGTGATGTAAATGTACCTTGAGGAAGAGGTCAATGAATGTGAATAACATTTTGAATTTATTGCAGGACTGCTGAGAGGGGATGTGTAGAAAAAGAGACCACGATGGTAGTGGAGGGCACCTGGAAAGGTGGCGTTAACTTCCACCAAGAATTAATACCGTATTTGGACTCCACTATCCCGGAGAACCAAAAGCGGCTCGCTGGCCCTGAATTTAATGCCTTGCAGGCTGGTAGGTTGATGGTTTAATGAGGGATGGGGAGGCGAACTGCCTATCCATAGAGCCGTCAGGCCTGATCAGCGCGAGGGTAATCGCGCCACACACAACCTCGCAAGAGGATAAGGCATGGGGAAGAAGCGATTCGAGGGGGCAGACACAAGGGGAACTCTGGCATTACGTAGAGTGAGTGATAGCAGAGAGGAAGGATTGCAACCTTCGCTCCTGGTCACTGGCAGACAGAAAGTTGCAGTCTCATGGCATCGTGGTCTCATATCGGGGGTGGCTGGTGGTAAATCCGCTAGGAGTCGCTAAGCCTACGGTTGGGTGGAAACGAGCACCCCTCTCAGCAGTTGCACTCACTCCTGGTGTTATTTCTGATAAGTGTTTTAGATATTGCATCTTGAAATTCATATGTTGACATATATGCTCATAAACTGTGAAATTGTGAACGATTGCAGTAAATAATGTTTGTGCAGTGTTTTGATAAGGAAGGGTAGATATATGCTTATAACAGAAAATGAATGAATTGTCTTATGATTGATAAATGAATTTAATTATAAGTTGAACCAAGTCAGACTTCCAGCTCATTCTCGGGAAGTTGTTTCCCCTTACCCGTCTCCAGGGATGCCCCGGAATAGATCTCTTCACAGAGATTCCCTCCTTAGGAAGGTCTACCAAAAACCTGGAAAAAGGACTTGAATGGGAAAGTCATTATAACCCTGTACGAGGAGGAATAACCCTATTAAAATTTTGAAGTAGCAGCGTAGGGATAAGTAACGAATCAACGGATGAGATCCTGTCGAAAGACCCATGGTAATTCACGACCATCAGATTGACGAAAGTAACAAGAATGTTACATACCTTGCCCCTTTTTCTCTCTATCTTCGTGAATAGCGATGAAATCGGGATCGTAGAACCCCCCCCAAGGTACATGAGAACATTTGGACCGTTGATCTTTCCACATCCACGAAGTAGTGGAAGAGTGCACGAGGTGGGA
>ML847274.1:16517-27603 GCA_009831015.1 Picea engelmannii | reverse complement strand
TCCTATACACAGATCAAAATGTCTTGACCAAAACACTAAAGTGAAGTATGATGATTCGACATTGACCCAGAAGAATTGAAAGAAGAAAACATGTACATGTATTGTGGAAACATTAGACATGTGGAGAAAGAATGTTGGAAGAGGAATTCCGACCTCAAGGAGAAAATTAATCAGATTGAAGGAGACATGTGGGTTGTTCATCGACCTACTAATAATTTCAACTTCCAAGTTGGAATTCCCCAAGCGTTACCTACTCAAAATGAATGGGTAGGTGCACTAATCATATGGCAAGATATTTTTCCTTGTTCACATCCCTGGATAATATTGTGGAGCGAAATATCTACGTGGATGATGATTTTTCTCTCGATATTTCAATTCATGGTGATGTTCTATGTCAACATGGGAAAATTGTCGACGTCTATCATGTTCCAAACCTGAGAAATTTTTTTTTATTGGTTGCTCAACTTACATAGAGAGGGAATATTGTAGAGTTTTGTCCAGATCATTTCCTTCCTATGGATATGAAGAATGGTAAGTGGATTGTTGTTTAAGGTTTCCTTGACTCGAAGGGAAGAATATAAAAGTTTTGTGACCTTCCTCGACCAAATCCTGAACTCACTACTCTTGTTTCTCACACCAATGAACAAAATCAAATTTGTCACAAATGACTCAGATACCTAAATTTGTCACAAATGACTCAGATACCTAAATTTGGCATGAATGAGTGCAACACCCTTGAAATTTATTTTTTGGGTTTTTTTGCATCTATTTTTAGTGGGTTTTCAGCACATGGTTTTCTCTAATGGTTTTCTAATTATGGTTAAGGAATTAGGGTTGTTGACTAATCTGGGTCAATGGATTAGGGGTTTTGGATGCCATAGTGTTGTGTTGGTTTTGTCACTTGGGTGAGAAAAACAACAACACTTGCATGTCTAGATGAGCCTGCTAGATAAGACATAAGTTTATGAGTGGGTTAAACAAGCCAAACAGATATATAAACAAAGAAATAAACTAAAAAAACTAAGAAATAAATATTAGAAAGCATGAGAAAATTAGAACCATGAAAATCAAACAATGACCAACATAATGCTACCAATGGATCAATAGATTAGTAGGAAAAACACCGTAGATAAAAATAGGGACTTATGAGTCTCCTCTTCCTCCTTAGGAGGGATCTTGAGTTCCCTAATGGAGAGCTCTTCATACAATGGAAGAAATGGAAAATGGTGAAGAAACAACAATGCCTATTCCCTCAAGAGGTGAGTGGAATGGCCTATTTCAATGGTGCTTGAAGGCTCCAAAGAGAAAAGAGGATTCTCAAGGGAGAATTCTTGCAGCATAACAATACTATGAAGATCTTCGTTTCTTAGTGCATCCATGGATCTTATTTATAGAATTCATACATGGAAAAATGAAATTGGTTCATAGTGTGAACACGAGGCCTTTTAGGGTACCCTCTAGTCCTTGACCAGCCCCCCATTCAGATTTCGATCAGATATGAGGGTCAAATCATGTTGGGGCTTGGTCCATAAGTGGTTGAGGGGCCGACAAGATCCATAAATGCGTCATTCATAGAAGTGCACAAATTTTCTCGTACACATTCGCTCACTTGGTGCATTGTGCGCGCTGAGGGTTGTGTTGGACCGTGCACACTGCGCATTGTGCGTGTGCTTCCTTTGGTGAATCCGTGCATTTCAATTTTTGACCCAATTGTATAGTTTTTTGCCTTTTGAATGCATTTTAGTGTTGTAGATGGACTAATTGTTGTTGGCATTGATGTGTTTCTTTAACCATTTGCGTGCAATGTTGCAGAGGATATTTCAGTGATAACACATATGATCATATATATATATTGTAAACAATGAAGATATAACGAATAAAAGATTAGACGTGTGGCTCTAAACAAGTTGCTCATTTTCCTGGTTTGAGTTTCTTGGGTAAAATATCATCGTAATGTGTATGTGTGCCATTGCATATTTCTTTTTTTTATTAAGAATACATTTCTAGTAATTTATTTTACAAGCTTAAAATCTACATGTTGATCATGTTGGCCTTGTATTTTTCCCGTGACTTCTTCAACGTCTCCTGTACTTGCAATTGGATTTGTCTAATTTTCTCAACAATTTTTTCTTCACTTGATGCATCTCTTGTGAGGTCCTCCCTCACTCCTTTCCATCCATATACAAAATCCAAATGTGGAGGTGGAAAATATCCAAAGAAAGTTTCAAAAGGTGACTTACTAGCAGAAGTGTGGACTACTCTATTATAAGAGTGATATATGTAGATCAGATTCTCATCCTAGGTCTTTAGATTCTTATGATTGTAACCCCTCATAAGTTTCACCAACATACTATTGACTACTTCTATCTGCCTATATTTATATGGATGGAATGTTGCAGATATCTTTAACTTAGTATTCATATTCTCCTACATTGTAGTACAAAATGTACTGAGAAATTCGGTATACTCGTCTGAGATTATGCTCCTTGGTATCCCAAAGTGCACCCATACCTGTTCAAATAACATGTTTTTTTTTTTTTTTTCCTTTGATGGCATTTTTACAATTCATGAGAATGCACATATTGCTGAACCTATCAACTACCACAAATAGATAGTCATGACCCTTCCTAGTTATTGGTAAACATCCCACAAATCCCATGGAAATTCTCTCCTAAGGTCGAGTGGGTATAGGTAAGGGATGGTAAATACATTACTTCCTGTTAATGGGCTTGTTGGTACAACAATGTATATGTTGGAACTTAGGTTTGCATCGCATCCCTACCCCTTCGATTCACCTATAACATCTTATTAAAGCCTAATTCTTTGTTTTGTTCTTGCTAAGTTATTTTCCACATTTTAATTTTCCACATTTTAATTTTCCACATTTTAATTTTTCTCTTTAATTGATTTTTTGTGCCATCTTTTTGTTTTCTTGAGAGGTAATTTCATGTCATTGAGTTGGTTTGAAATACATGTCATAAAAGTTACCACTAATAAAGCATGTAGTAGGTCGAACAAGTCCTTTGTTTTCACTGCCACATCATTCCAGGCCTGTACCACTCCGGGAGCTTTTCAACTCAGCACAGGCCTAAATCTCCAAAGGGCCGAACCACCGAAGTCCCGAAGTCATTAAAATTGATGGTTAAAGAAGTCACGGTCTAATTAACAATAAATGTGAGTTAATGACTATGGGAGAAAGTCACTCCAGGAGATTTTCATGCTTCAAAATCCAAAACTCTCGAAGTTCTAGAGTTTCGGAGCCCCGAAGTGCTGGGGTGGGACCTCACTGCCACGTCACTCCGTTCTCATACTACTACGGGAGGTTTTCAAATGCAGAACTATAAGTATCTCGAAGTTTTGAACTCCTGAAATCCTTTAATGATTAAAGTATTAATATCAGGTTAATAGGTCTAATATAAGCACAGATTAGTGACTTCATGAGATTAACACTCTAGGAGATTTAGATGCAGAGAAAACCAAGTTCTCCAGAGCTCCGGAGTGCCGAAGTGTCGAAGACATGTGGCACTTATCAATCATGACACATGGTGCTCATCTCATGCCCTTTGATTACGTCATCTGCGCTATTTCCAGGTGACACGTGTCCCTCTCTTTTCATGACACATCAACAATATGACGTCAGGTCACCATGTCACTCTGGGAGTTCAACCATGCGGGAAATGTTCATACTTTTCACTTAGAATCTCGTGAACCCTGAAGAGACAGAGTCTCAAAGTCCCAAAATGATGAAGGTTAAAGGTTTAAAAGGGGGCAAAAAACTAGGAACAGGCAAACTACACGTCCAGACTCCAGAAAAGCACAACATGACTTGCTTCTATCCTAAAAAAGAATAAATGGGGGAAAGCCACATCCACACTTTCAGCTGTCTCCAGTTTCCTCCAACAACGTGCATGCATTCCATGATCGATATAGATCTCAGTTCTGTCACTCTTGGTCATTTCTGTCATATCTCAGTTCGCTCCAATGCATGCATCAATATTATATCATTACTAGTAGCAATTTTCAATTATTTAATTGAAGGATTCTTTTAGATTAAGGCATAATCAGTGGCATTTTTTGTGTGATAAGAACCACTTTGTTTTGATTAATTCAAGCTCGAAGTATTCCTTGATATAATCTAGTGTGTGTTTAGTTCAGTTAATTAGTTGTTTTACAACTAGTAGTATAGAGTTAAGCCTCAGTCCCAGATGGACACGAGCCTCTACAACTATTATAAATATGCAGTTTCTGTATGTTTTAAAGATTGAGTTTTTTTGGGAAAAGAGATCAATACAACAACTGGTTGGACCCATTTTTCACATGGACTAAATCTCTCTACCTAGTGAAGATACTATTGATGACAATGTGTTTGTGTCCAAATTCGTATGTGTTTCTTATCTTGGATACAATTTTGATTTGTGTGAAGTACATTTCTTTTCCTTGAGCTACTGTATAACTTGTCTTTATTAATATTCAATCTGTGATAACAACTATGCTTTGATGAATATTTTTTTTTATTGCAACTTGTGGGAGTAATTGTGTTTTTGATACATGTTTAATGTCTTGAAATGATATTTTAAGTATTAAACTTGCAACAGATTATTCATTGAGTGGTTTGTTATTTCCCTTTGTTTTTACCTCTATTATTTCACTTGTCTGTCATTTGTGTGACACCAGCCAAGGAGGACCCTCACCCATATCATTTTTCCAACCCAACCACGCTCTTGTCTTGGTAAAACTAACCCTCTAACTGACCAACATAACAAAAAAAAAAACAACCATTCTAAACTTGAGGTGGCCTAGCTCTGCCCTTTAGCAGTCAAGTGCAGACTTTAGGACCAACTTCTTCTAGCGCCATTGTCGGGGAATGGAGTAACGAAATATATTTCCCTGGGAGAATGACAATGATCATATTTGATCTTTGATGGTGAACAAAGACCAGACACATTCAGACTATAGATCATTCACCTGGCGACTCCATGGTTAAAGAATCTAGTGGCAACTCCACAGTATTAAGAAGTCATATTTTCAGATGGAAGCCATCTTGGCTCGGAGGTTTTCTACTTTTAATTTCTCTGTTGTTCCTAGTTTTACAAATGTTGTTCCTACTATAGATGAGTGGGGTGATTTCTTTCCCAAATTTAGAGAACATAGAGATGACAACCCTACTGATCATTTTCTTGAGTTTCATGAACTCATGCATCAATGGGGAATACATCATGAGGATGTATTAATGAATATGTTCATGTACTCATTGGAGGGAGATGCTCGTGAGTGGTATCGATCCTTTCCCTCTACTAGCATCTCCTCCTTGGAACAATTTCATGCTTCATTCAGTGAGCATTGTAAAAGGTTTTTTCTAGTTGATTTACTTTTTGAAGACCGTTGTGAAGAATTTGGATCTCATATTCGACAGTCACTTATTAATTGTTCTAGTAGTGAAAATAAAAGGGATTTTTTCATTGAGGAAGTGGAGGAAGATTCGGTTACATATGAGTCTTCTTCTGATTCTTTTATTAAAAAAGATGATGTTGGGAATTACATTAATGATGAAATTGATGATAAAAAGGCTTTGGATACATCTTGTATTATTCTAGATGTCTCAGTTAGTCATTGCTATGATACATTTGTTGTTCTATGTTCTTATATAACATAGAACTATGAGGAAAGTGATGTTGAAGGTCACGAGCATGTTTTTCCCCATCCTTATGAAATTGTTGAGCAATAGGAAATCTATAAGTCTGAAGATGACATTCTGGAGCTAGAACAAGGAAAAACCAGCAATGCAGAAGACATACCCATTCATTTCAAACAACAAGATGAGCAACATCAGAAGTGTTTTGCTTCCCTTTATGGTTGTGAATCACATGAATTTCATGAGTTGTTTCCACAAGGACAAGAGAAACTCATTCTTGTTTATAATGCCGATCTTACACAAAAAAAACTTTGTCCTCTTAACCAATTGGAGGTTTTTCATGAGTTTCAAGATACAATAGCGAGATGGATGGATTATTATTTTTCCAAAATCTCAAATGTGGTAAGTTTTAGCATGATCATCTTTTGAAGTCGTGAGTACGAGATGCCTACTAATTTTATTTTGCATATGATATATCCTCTTTTGATTATTCTAAATAGTGACATGCAAAAAGTTATGGTTCTCATTCAAATGGTTTCTTGGTTTAACTAGAAATATGATTACACATGATTACTTGGTTTTTAGTTGAATAGAGTAGGTAGTAGAAGAATAAGCTCTTAGTTCGAGTAGTTAATTTTTTCAGTTCACAGATTGTTTTCAGTATGTTGGTTTTTTCAGTATTTTACGTGTAGATCAGAAATAAGACTCCATATCCCAACAAACGAACTGGGGTATAGCTGCAGTTTTAATATTCATATTAAATAAGGACTCCATAGCCCAAACAAAGGCACCGGGGTGCAGTTACTATTTTGATCTCCATTGATGCATGGATGAGATAACAGTGGCACAGATACATGGCTGGCAGACATAAATAGAGGTAAGAAAAGGAAGGTGGGAGAAATTATTGAGAAGTAAGGCACCCGATATACTGTTCTTTAGCACCTCACAGGGAAGTGCTATCCCCGGTTGGAGCCAATGTTGGAACTTAGGTCTGCATCACGTCCCTACCCCTTTGATTCACCTATAACATCTTATTAAAACCTAATTCTTTGTTTTGTTCTTGGTAAGTTATTTTCCACGTTTTAATTTTTCTCTTTAATTGATTCTTTGCACCATATTTTTGTTTTCTTGAGAGGTAATTGCATGTCATTGATTTGGTTGAAATATGTGTCATCAAATTTACCACTAATAAAGCATATAGTAGGTCGAACAAGTCCTTTGTTTGCACAGTAAACATCCAAAAGAAGAATGCAACAATTCAAAAACTATCAATTTCAGGCTTAGATTGTGGGAACAAACATGTTAAATTTGCAATGATGGAGATCCAACAGGCCACTCAGATCGACGATTTTCATGCATTCGGGGTTTTCAACATTGCGCGAGTTTTATCGAAAAGAACAAATCTCTGAAGTTCCAGAGCCCCAAAGTGCCGAAGTGTCGAGTGTCGAAGTGGGCCCTAACTGCCACACCACTCTTGGCCCATACCACTTTGGGAGATTTTCAACTCAGCGTAGGCCTAAATCGCCGAAGGACCGAACCTCTGAAGTCCCGAAGTCATTAAAATTGATGGTTAAAGTAATCATGATCTAATTAACAGTAAATGAGAGTTAATGATTCTGGGAGAAAGTCACTCTGGGAAATTTTCATGCTTCAAAATAAAAAACTCTAGAAGTTCTAGAGTTCCGAAGCCCCAAAGTGCCCAAGTGGGCCCTCACTTCCACGTCACCTCGGGCCTGTACTACTTTGGAAAGTTTTCAAACGTAGCACTATAGGTCTCCCAAAGTTCCGAACTCCCGAAATACTTTAATGATTAAAGTATTAATCTTGGGTTAATAGGTCTAATATAAGTACAAATTAGTGACTTCATGAGATTAACACTCTGGGAGATTTATATGCAGAGAAAACCCAGTTCTATAGAGCTCCGGAGTGTCAAAGTGTCGAAGAAATGTGGCACTTATCAATCATGACACATGGTGCTTATCTCAGGCCCTTTGATTGCATCATCCATGCTATTTCCAAGTGACACATGTCTCTCTCTTTTCATGACATGTCGACGATATGACGTCAGGTGACCACGTCACTCTGGGAGTTCGACCATCTAGGAAATGTTCATACTTTTTACTCAGAATATCTCGAACCTCAAAGAGACGGAGTCCCGAAGTCCCAAAATGATGAAGGTTAAAGGTTTAAAAGGGGGCGCCAAACCAGGAATAGAGAAACTACACATCCAGACTCCAGAAAAGTGCAACACGACTTACTTCTGTCCTCAAAAAGATAAATGGGGGAAAGACACAACCACACTTTCATTTGTCTACAGTGGCCTCCAACAATGTGCATGCATGCCATGATCAATAAAGAACTCAGTTCTGTCACTCTTGGTCATTTATGTCAGATCTCAGTTCGCTCCAACACATGCATCAATATCATATCATTACCAGTAGCAGTTTTAAGTTATTTAATTGTAGGATTCTTTTATATTAAGGCATAATCAGTGGTACTTTTTGTGTGATAAGAACCACTTGGTTTTGATTAAGTCAAGCTTGGACTATTCCTTGATATAATCCAGCGTGTGTTTAGTTCAGTTAATTAGTTGTTTTACAACTAGTAGTATAGAGTTAAGCCACAGTCCCAGATGGACAAGAGCCTCTGCAACTCTTATAAATATGCAGTTTATGTAAGTTTTAAAGGTTGATTTTTTTTTGGGAAAATAGATCAATACAACAACTGGTTGGAACCATTTTGCGCATGGACTAAAGCTCTCTACCTGGTGAAGATACTATTGATGATAGTGTGTTTGTGTCCAAATTCATATGTGTTTCTTATCTTGAATACAATTTTGATTTGTGCGAAGTACATTTCTTTTCCTTCGGCTACTATATAACTTGTCTTTATTAATATGCAACTTGTGATAACAACTATGGTTTGATGAATATACTTTTTTATTGCAACCTATTGGAGTAATTGTGTTTTTGATACATGTTTAATGTCTTGAAATGATATTTTAAGTATTAAACTTCTTGTAGCAGATTATTCATTGAGTGGTCTGTTGTTTCCCTTTGTTTTTACCTCTATTATTTCACTTGTCTGTCATTAGTGTTCCACTAGCCAAGGAGGACCCTCACCCATATCATTTTTCCAACCCAACCATGCTCTTGTCTTGGTAAAACCAACCCTCTAACTGACCAACAGAATAAAAAAAAACCCAACCATTCTAAACTTGAGGTGGCCTAGATTTGCCCTTTGGCAGTCATGTGCATAATTTAGGACCAATAGTATACATCCTCTATTATACTATGCTACATCTTATGGAATTCTAGGTGAGTACACATACCTATGTAAGTTGGCAATTGTCTTCCCAACACCAAAATATCCTACAACCTTGGAGGTGTAAGCCTCTATGATAAGCCACAATAATTCACCTTTAGGGACATGGAGCTTGTTGAGATTGTAGAGTAACCCATTCTGGAAATCATATTCAACCTTACTATCACCTTATTCTATCTAAATTTGGCCCTATAGCTATTAAAATGCCTTATGGAAGTCCTCATCTTCTATGCATTCATCTTTGTATGCATCATGGGTAAAAGGCTCCATGTGCATCATAGTTAGTAAAGTTGTAATATTGGATGTGGGTGTCCTTGAAAACATGTTTTCCAACCTATTTGTGCTTCCCTTCTTATACTTGATGACTAGATGAAATTGTTGTAAGAACCCCATCCACTTGTAATGTCTAGTTTGTTGTAGCTTACTCTGGGCTTGAAAATACTATAGCAGCTACTAATATGTGTGGATTATGGTCTCCTTTCCCATCAAATATTGCTTCCACTTTGTTATCACTGAAATTCCGTCTGCACATGGTTACAAGAACTCAACATCGTCAAACAGTGATGAAATCATCCATGGACCTGAATTAACACCAAAGCATTCATAAAGGGTCAAAAACTATACAAAGTAGTGAAAAATTGAAGGGCACTATGAAGACACTAGGTGCACGCGCACATGTGTGGAACAGGAACGTAGAAATCACGCACATGTGCACGATGCGTGACTGTTATCGCAAAAAGCCGTGCACCTGAGAAACGACGCATTTATGAGAGTGGTCGGCCTCCCACCCACTTATGGTTCAGCTCCCAAGCCGATTTGACACTCAAATCTGGACTGGATTCGACTAGATGGATGGTCAAAGACCTAGAAATGCCCTAATTAGCCTCTTTTCACACTACAAACTAGTTGAACAATAGCTCAAAGGAATGCTATAAAAAGGCCATGGATACACTTCATTTTTCAAGGAATTCAAAGAAAAGTTATGCTTCCATTATTCTCTTGAGGACTCTATCCTTGCCAAGAGTATATTTGCACCATTGCATTGGGCAATCTATATCACCCCTTGAGTGGATTTGAAAAGAGTTCTTTCATCATTTTCCATTTTTATTTGTTGTAATAAGAGCTTGCTAGTGGGGTTCCAAGAGCCCTCCCTTGGAGGAAGAAGGGACTCATAGTCCCCTTGCTTCTTGGTGTATTCTTTCACTAATATTAGCCTCATCATTGGTGATATGGGTCTTATTGTTCTTTTTGTTTCTATGTCCCTATGCTCATGAATTTAGTTGTTATTGCATTTCTTAGTTTAATTCTTAGTTGTTTTTTTTTATTTCTTTCCCTAACTCTTTTCCTTCCAGCTTTCCTGCTCAGCAGACCCAACTCAGCTTGCAAGCACCTCTATTTTTCTCACTAAGGTGACGGAAGAGGCGCAACAGATTGGCGACTCCACCGGGGAAAGGTATCAATTTCCTACCCCATTTGGGTTTTTCTTGCTTTTCTTTTAGTTTGTTTAACTTGCAGGTACACTAACCAGCCTAGGCCGACCTGCCACTCAGCCAATTCCAAGTTGAATTGAGAGAAATGCATTCGGATTTTTCATTCTCGGCCGTGTGTCATATATGCGTGGGTTTTTAGGCCCACAGACGTGCATCGTGTGCACATGCGCCTAAATCACAATTTTGTTCTGTGCACATGCGCTCGTTGATTTTTCTATGTTCGCGCACATGCGCTCTGTGCACCTCTGTCTCCATTGAGACCCGCACATCTGTGCAAAAATTCACATTGTAAAGTTGTTGAGATGTGGGGAAGGCCATTTTCCTTCTTAAAAATGATTTCAAGCATGTTTTAAAGCTGCACCACACTTAGTCCCCTCATCATATAAAGGGGTTAGTCAAAAACACATAGGCACTTAGGAGGTTAAAATCAATTTCCCTTCTTTGCTTTCATTTTTCGCCACATGGATGACTTGTTTTGACTCACAAGATAAGTTGGGAATCATTTTTAATCACATTTAACTTGCATTGGGACTAGAAGTTGAATAACAATCACTTAGTATGCTCTTCTCTTGCGCCTCCAAGCGATCTTGAGAATCAGAAAAAGATTGTGAAACGATTTCATCTCCCTTAAGAACATTAA
>ML847273.1:14150-40815 GCA_009831015.1 Picea engelmannii | reverse complement strand
ACACACTCTTTTTCTTCTCCTCTCCCCCTCTCACACTCTCTTTATTCCTCTCTCTCCACCCCTCCTCTCTTCATTGCAAGGAAATAAATGACCTTGACCTAGACATGTCAAGACCTAGACCTAGACATAGACATAGAAAGACCTAGACATGGCAAGACTTATACCATGACCTAGACCTATACAATGACCATGACCTAGACCTATATGATGACCATGATGTAAACCATGACATAGACCTAAAGCTACACCTAGACCATGACCTAGACTACAAGATAGAGCCAGAGATAGACTTAGACCATGACCTAGACCTATACCATGACCATGACCTAGAGCTTGACCTAGACCATGACCTAGAACCCTCTATCTCCATCTAAGCCTAGGAATAACTTATACTCAACCCTTAACCCCCTCCACACTCGAGACCTAAGTGCTTTGTTCATATACCTCTTGTTAAAGGCCCCACGATCCTTGCACCCACATATTGGTTCTCTAACCATTTCTCTATGCTTCAAAACACTTTCAATCATAATCCCTTAGGTCCTAGTTGTCCCCAAACTCCTATACATATTTATTCATAAATATGTTTGGTCTATAATAAATGTTATATATGTTGCATTAAATCACGCACACACTCTTGTGACTTGAAATCTGTGATTTTGTGCACTCACCCATTACCAATGAGAATGTGTGCACGTTCCTAGAAGGTGCATGCGCTTTAGTGCTCATGCGTTATACGAACATGCATGCATTCTTGCTAGGAATTTTTATGTGCCAAGAACACTCCTCCACCTCATATATCTCAAAAACATGAACAAGCCTGACATTTGCACACAAAAATAGTAGGAATAGGCATGCTTTTGTTCTTTTTTTTCTTGTTTTTTAATTCATAGACAATTTTGTGCTATTGCAAGACAATTGTGGGAAGAATTGAAAGAAAAATGTGTCCAAGTGGAATTGGAATTGTTGGTTGTTCCTTCTTGTGTAATAGAAAGATAAATTTGTTGAATTGGAATTGTTAGTTGTGTCTTTTTATGTAATACCAAGACAATTTTTTCCAATCGGAATTGTTAGTTGTGTCTTCTTGTGTAATATCAAGACAAATTTGTTCAATTAGAATTGGAATTATTAGTTGTGTCTTCTTGTGTAATACCAAGACAATTTTTTTTAATTGGAATTGGAATTGTTAGTTGTGTCTTGTTTAGTAATACCAAGACAATTGTTTCCACTTGGAATTGGAATTGTTAGTTGTTCCATAAACTAGTCATGGGCATGTCTACTCTCCTCCCAGAATTAATCCGCTAGTGATTGAAGGGGAAATAACTGCAATGTTTTTAACTCCACAAAAGGGAGGTCAAGAGTGCCAGAATAGGGGTTCATCATCCCTACCTAGATTGAGCAGTGTGCAGAGAAGAACTCATAAACGCATTCAGGTGGATGAAAGTGGTCTAGAATCACTTGAAGGTAATTTTCCTAACCATACTATTAGTTATCATTCTTATAAAATAATTAAAGAATATTTTGAACCAAAACCCAATGGCGCTAAATGTCAATTATTTTTGGAATTTTTAAAATCTAGAAGTTTGACTATTGTTAGGAGAATTTTAGGCATTAAAATAGTCAAAATTTAGAAACAAGTCATCATATTGTTAGAAACCTTTTGGATTCTTTTCAAATAATTGGTAAGAAATCTCTTTCTAAAGACTGTAATGCAGCCCGATGTGTCTTGTCACAATCAATTGTTAGCAAGATCACAAGAAAACATCATTTTCTCCAACAAACCTCTCATCTCATGAAATGCAATATCAAAACCCTTAGAAGTATTCTCATATATGAGATAGCCTTGACACAGATGGCCCAATAGATTTGTGGGCCCTCATTGGTAGGATACCTTCTTCTGACATGAATTCAATTGGAGTAGTTAAGGGACTAGTACAGGACTTTTTGCATGAGAACACTAGGCCTTCTTCCAACCAAAAATATACACTAAAATTGAGAAGGGGATCTAGGGACCTTGAACCCCATATTAAACACTTTCTTGACATTAAACAGATAGAATTGTATGAGATATTTAGGAAAGTACATAGTGAACTTTACTTTGGCCAAAGATCATTCCATAAATGCAAGCCTTGGTATGTTTGAATAAACATAATTCGTAACACATGGTGTTGTAGATATCACATTGAGTATGGTTATTAATATCACACACACACACATATAGTTTGTGTATTGCATAACACCCTTTTGCATGAATGCTAAGTTATATTGTCATTGTCATCATATAGAGACTTTATTCACAACATCTTGTGTACAACGCCATAGGGTTGTACATTTTATCAAAAATATTACTTAGATGGGGCATTCCCCAGATGCGGTGGAATGGAATTATTGAGCAAGTGCATCCATGTAAGCGATGAGTATGAATTGGGGAGGAAGGAGGTTTCCTTGCAAAGATTTAAATATGTTGCATATGATATTGATGGAGGGAAGGAAATAAAAATGATACAATTGGTGACTTCCCAGGTACATGTGACTTCATGAAGGAATTCATCAAAAAGACATGACAATATGTTCAGCATATCCATGTGACGTGATGGTAGGATGAGCATTTTAGAATATGCAGAGATACATTTCTTGTTGGTATTGTCTTATCGGTGGTTGATTTTGCTGAGAACTACACCCTTCAATTGCAAAATGAGATTCAAATCCAATATTATCACTCAGAGCAGGTCAGCATAATGGTCCATATCACATACAAGCATGGGTCGAATAGTAATGAAGAAAATAGAGTTATATTGAAGAAGTATCATTTCTACATAAACGATGATAGGTGCCATGACTTAGCATATGTACAACATTGCTTTCAGTTGTTTTACAATCACCTTAAGGAGAAGAAAAAATAGATGGATCGACATTGGATTTGGTCAAACCTCTCATCTCAATGGTTGTGTATGTTGCACAAAAAACTCAAGGTACCACACATTTGGAACTATTTTGAGTCTGGGCACAGGAAAGGGAAGCATTATGGAGTAGTCACGTGCATAAAAAGAGCTTTACATAGGTAAGAAATGAATTTCACAACTACTTCCCTCATTCAGTATGTGAAATCCATTATCGAATGGTGTTTTTCAGTAATGGGAGAGGGAACAAGAACCCGTGAAGACCAATCACACAGGAAAGGACATGTACGTAGATATTTTCGGGAGGTGGTCGATATAGATCAATCATAGTGGTATAAATTCAAAACAATATAGGGAACTCATGGATTCCATTCAGTTTGAACACCAGACAATGTAATAGTTGAAATATGGACAAGAAAAATCTATTGCTTATGTGTTCCATGTAGTAGTAATGAATGGGATGATTATGAATAGATGGATTGGGTTGATATATGGTATCATGTATCACTCCCCATTGGTCAATGTATAACTATGGAATTATCCCAATTGGAGGAGGAACAATCATGCCAAATAGAAGGATTTGCTTCAGTGATTGAGGATGCAGACAATCAGGTGGATTGGAGAGCATTTGTGGTAGAAAATTAAGTATGGGAGACAGAGCTACTTCCAGGTGATTGTAGAGTGTGGTGAGAATACCTCCCTCACTAAGAAGGAGTTCTAATTTTTATAGCTTCATGCAAGTATTCTCACATGACCCTAGATTTTGGGCATGTGGGAATCATCACGGGCACCACATCACTCTTTCATTTGGGTGAGAACAACCTTGGAATGAAGTTGGGGCTTCATGGATTTTATGATGGGATTTGTGGGCTTGTGCAAGCGCTTCACACTCACAAAGAAATCCTAATTTGATATTGACTTATGGAGGGGATTCTATGATGACCCCTAAGGATTGTATATAAAGGAGAAACATCATTGTGACATTTCATATTGTGTAGAGTGTGTGGAAACATGATGGATCTAGCATAAGTGAGTCTGCACTTTTTCTAAGAGGCTTGGTGATCTTAGAAAAGGGAAATTAGACATGGTGGAAAATATGGCCTAGGGTTGATGACTCTTTATTTTATGTTCTTGGCAAGGAAAATCACACCACATGTGTGGGAGAGACAGGCAGTCGTAGAAGGAAAAACTATACGAGTGGATCGAATCGAACGAAAGTGTCTGTATATTTTTATGTGCATGTACGTGGGTTTCAGTGGGAACAATTGTGTATGTACACGAGTTGCAGTGGGAATAATCACGTACATAGGTACAAAGTTTTTTTGGGCAGGTGTAGGTCTGTATAGGATGACAAGTGACATTAGCAGGTCATACAAGTGGTTTGCAACATATTTTTGGGCTGAGGATATTTCTAGGGATTTGTTGAGGTTTGGTTTTATGTTTTGTATGGTTATTGGAGGACAAGGTTGTCCTCAGATTTTGGTGAAATTGTATTAGCTGAGAGGACGGGTTTTGTCCTCTAATTTGGTGATATTTGTATAGGATCGAAGGGATAGTTTTTCCCTCAATATTTATGAAATTGATAAGGTTACAAAATGGAAATATTGTGCCTCATATGTGTTGATGATCCATCTCTAATATTTTATGTTTTTGTTGCATATAATATTGATGGAAAAGAATCACCTCAAAATTCAAGCATCCCTCTAGAAAATATACCCTTAGGAAGTCCCCACAAAGGTCATCCAAATCTTCTAGAATGGACTGAAAACACGGAGAAAATAAATTCATAGGATCACATGAATAATGGAAACGGGAGAAAACAAGATGTTAATGCACAACCAGCAACAGGGAAGCACAAGAAAGAAAATCAAGAAAACAAGGATTCCAACAAAGGCAACGGCGCAGACAAAGGAACAGAAAACAAATGAGATCCATAAAATCCAGAAGAGACAAGCAAGAAAAATAAAATCATACATTACAATTCTTTAAAGGAAATTGCATTCACAGCCTTTAAACCAATCGATTCGACAAAACCACTAGAAGAAACAGTATTCAACCCAACAGTCGAATTAAATGACCAGATGATTGACCTATATAATGAGGTATCTAGAAAGAATTAATAAATAGATGGAAAATGGCTTCAAGATACGACACCTGACTTGTAACAAGAAAAAAATAAACAGAAACAAGTATTAAAGAACATTATACTTCTTGCAAAACAAAATTTGGATATTGACCAACCGACAGAAGGAATCAACCCATTATCAGCAATGAAACAATTGATCAAAGTAGACATAAGCACATGCGCTAAAAATAAAGAAAAAATCCAACACATGAGAAAAGAAAATAAGGAGATTAAACAACTACACAATAGGGAAATGAGAAATAATCAGGATGGACTGACCCAACAAACAATAGCAATTTTGCAATCAGGGTTTTAGAAATTTAAAGAGGTACGTCAAAAACTGGAATAGATCACTTCACAAGAAACAATAATAAATAAAATACTCAAAAAATGGTCGACATACTTTTCTTCAACATACAAAAAAATCAAAGCTAAAAGAACAATAGTTGAGGATTTTAAAAAAAAACAATGGACCTCACCACCGACTCAAAAGGTAAAGCATCCATAGCGACTCATATTGCAAGGGAAAATTCAGCTGAGACAGAATTGGCAAAGCAAGAAAAGGAATGGTTGAGAGAGGAAACCAAAGAAAAAATGGAAATAGATCAAGCCACTAAACACCTCAACTTGATCAAAGGAAAAATAAATGAAGCTCAAGAGAAATTCAACCCAAAGTTGATCTTAGTAAAGGAAGCCTCATTGACCGATAGGTTGATTTCTTGGGAAAATTGAAATCAGTAGGAATAGAAGCACAACACTCCATTGAAGAATGGTATATGTTCTCCCACCACATGCTGCAAACAACCCCGACTATTTATCAGACAGCATTTCAAGGAATGCCACAACTAGAACAGTCGAGGGCTAGATCAACTTACCAAAAGAACTTCAATTTTTTTAACCCCAGAGCATCTGAGTCGAACATTCTGGTCATCAAACATCATTCAAGGAATCCATAGTTAGTCATGGAAGGATTAGAAGAATCCTATGTACAAGTCAAAGCATCTCTGCTACCACCAAATATAAGAATGTGTTAATGGAAGATTCCTCAAGATATAAATGACTAAATAGAACAGCTAGCAGAGAAGCCATGAACTAGCAGCCGATAGACAAGCAAAGGGATTCCAACACTGCTTGACACTAGAATATTTTTTCTTCTCTAATTCTCTCTCACATTCTCATTTTGTAAAAATATTTCAATATACTAGCCACACTCCCCTCTTGCTCGGGACAAGCAAAGAATTGAGGGGTAGGGTGGGTGTTAGAATAAAATAGATGTGATCATTTTTCCATAGACAATATAGCAATATTGTCACCCAACCATAGGCACGCAACCACCCCTGAGCGCCTTTAACCTTGACAGATAGAATAATTTCAGAAGCAAACCCTAGAACCAATAGCCAACCAAAGTAGCATACTTATCTCCAAAGCTAGTGTACCAAACAAAGAATCCAAACCATAACCAAAGACCAAAAAAATCCCAGTTGAAGTTTCACTCCTCCAAACTTGTGTGTTTTTTATGGTTTTCTGGGTGAGAGAGAGTGAACAAATGAGCCAAGATGTCCTCTATTTATACTAATCTGTCTAGTGACTTTTCTAGCCGGGTCGACTTGACTTTCTGGTAATTATATTTTATGTTTATGTTTTTCCTATGGAGCCAACTTGTCTTCCTGGAGTATAATACCTTAATATTATATATTCTTCTAAGTCGACATGTCTTCTAGGGTTCTCACACATTTTTTTAGGGTTTCTCTTTACTTCCCATAATATTCTAGTCTCGTCAAAGGTTACATGTAGAGGTTAATACCTCCCACAGCTACCATAATATCAACAGGGGGGAGATGTTGTAGAGGCTAGTCAGATTTGTTGAATAGACCCGCCAAATGACTAGCCAAATTGACTGCAGCAGTCGGTTAGGAAAGTCGGTCGAATCGACATTTAGATTCGACCGACCGAACAGTTAATAAATGTAATCGACTGGTAATTTTACAGCACATATGTATATATACAAGATTATGTAATGGAAAGACAAAGATTGTTTTGGATACAATAAAATTCATTGATGGTTTTCCCAATACTTATGTATGTCTATATGTATGTCTATGTGTTTCTCTGTATGATGTTGTAATGTGTGTTTCTCCATGTAAGGATCTACCGGTAACCTTCTCGTACTTTCCCTTATACTACAACAACAGTAGAAGATGGCGTGGCACCACTGAAAATGTTCACCCTCAATAAAAAGAAGAAACAAGTAGTTTGGTCCATGCAAAAGAAAATAAAGACAAGGAATAAGAAAATCATAATTGATACCATAGTGATGGATGTGGAAGACATCAATCTAGTAGCAATGGCCACTAGTACAATCATCATCACTCAAGAAAATGAATCAAAAGTCCTCAAGATGACCAGGGACATAGATGCATCTAAAAACGAAATTTGCCTAGCTAAAACATCAAGTGTACTAAAAACAACAAAGTTTGACACTAGCAATTTCATCAAGTATGTGCTTGAAATCCATGATGATATGTGACTTGTTCAGAAGGATTTCTATAGAGTTCCATTGAATATGCAAGAAATGTGCAAGGAACCATCAACATTATTTAATCATGTAGAGCATTGGTTGAATCATGCCAATAGATGGAAAAGGTGCTTAGACTCCTTAATCATGTGGCGGAAAGAATTTCTAGAAGCTTCTCTTCATATGCCCCACCTCCAAGAAAATATGATCGACCAAATTAGCACCATAATTAATCTTTGGAGGGACATAGCTAGGATCCTACATGAAGACTTCAAGGAGCTAGTACAACATTGTACAATCAATAGTTAGAGGAGGCAAGAAAAGTGGCACAAGAGTGTCAAGTCCCAACCTTCAAACAGAAAACATAATGATCCAATTAATTATCTATAGTGTTTTTTTAGAACTGATACCCATATTAACAAATTCATGGTGAAAGATAACATAGAAACAACAATGAGAAAAATAGGCCTTATCTATATATTTATCTCAAAGTTAGATAAAACACAAAGAAGTCTCCAGTATGCAATGAGTGTAATTCAAGCCCCTGTTGAACAACACCATTTCCCTAGTCCTTTTGAAATAGAAGGCATATGATGCATCGGAGAATTATATAAAGTGATTTAGGTATAAATGATTAAATTTATGTTTCCTAGTCGAAGAACGATGAAGAGTCGGGAAGTTGAATCACATTAACTCCCTTATCTCAATTTTGTATAAAGAGTTGTAAACAATTAAAATAAAGGGTTCTCAATTTTGGCAAACAAGTTATTTTGTAAATGAGAATGAGGATTGTTACCAAAATGATTTAATAACGCTAAAATTGTTTACCAAATGTGATATATCTTCTTTTTATGAATAATATATTTACTTGAGTGTAAATTTATGCTTTCAAACTATTTCTTGGCATTTGCTAGACTCATATTTCATGTTTATTGCTACCTGGTATTAGAATAGAGATAGAATTAGACTTTGTTTATCTATCTTGCGCATCTTATTCTACTTGAATATTGAATGAACTAAATGTTATTTATTGTTCATTCTTTAGTTGGTTCATAGTTACATCTCAATTCCACTTCATTTTTAAGCTGATACTAACTCTTAGTACTAGGATTGTGTTCTACATATTTTACTTTTGCTTCTTAAACATAATATAAAGTAAATATTTAACAATTATTAAATGGACTTAGTAGTGAGTGCCACCCAATAAATAATGAGATTTACTTGTAGAGGTGTGTGTTTAACAGAATCAAAATCCCATGTCAACAATTTTTTTTTAAATGTCAACAAAATTATTAGCTTTAGAGTTTACTAAACACTATCAACATTGTGAAAATCAATGGTGCATTGGACTCTAGTTAATTCAATTTTGATAAAATCTATAGTCTAAACCTTCCACGAATTGATCATTTTGTGGTCACTTAAATTAATAGGAAGGGAATTTGCATTTTTTGTTTGAAATCTGACAAGAATCATTTTGGATTAATGGAATTGCATATATCAAATGTTAACATTACATAATCCAATCATATTAGGGGTATTAGAAGGTGTTGAATCCATGTTTGCATTAAAAATGACAATTTCATCCATCCAAAATTGCAAATTTGGCAAAGATTGTCTAACATGATTCTAGTCATGAAAAACTGAAAAGAGTAAAAAAACGTAGAGTGTTTAGCTTTCTTCTTAATCAAATACATATTAAGGATTGTATAATATGATTTTCAAAGAATTAACTGTTATTTTAATAAACTTTAATTAAATAAAAGTTTTAAGATATGTTAATATGATCATAAAATACTCCATAATGGTTTTTGCAACTCTATTGATAAATGAAGATGAGAACATTATTAAATTAGAGAATTTTAACTTAATACCTTGAGAATGTGTTTTCCATTAAGGATCTCCATTGGTAGTGATTGTCACGCTTAGGTATGGCTACCACATTTCCATCAAATGTTGTAACAAAGTTTCTTCTATTTGTTATAATTTGACAATATAAAATGTTAGAGTTTCTATTGATTTGGAATTCTTATCGAATTTTTGACGATTCAGATTGATTCAAAATTGGATAAAACCTCAAGGGTTGTGCTCCATTATGTGTAATCTTTGAATCATGGTAGAAATCTTCTAATGCCTAAAATTTATGGTGTATTATTATCATATTTGTGGTTGGAAGAGGGTCCATTTGATACATGATTAACTTACTCTTGACGATGGAACCATCTACTCTTTTGTAGAAAGCTTCCCTTAATTTGCCAGAATCTGGAAATATAGAAAGTTAGGGTTCCCATCAATCCATAACTCTAGTTTACTTTTTAATTATTTGGGTTGATTCATAATTGGGTAAAACCATTAAAGTCAATGTTCGACCATGCATGGCCCTTGAATCATGGTAGAACTCTGCTCATGCTTGAAATTTTTGTTGGATTCTTATTAGATTTGTGGTCGAAAAGAGGGTCCATTTGCTACAAGATTAGCTTAATATTGGCTATGGAGTCATCTAATCTTGTAGCAAACTTTCATCTATTTATTAGATTCTGACAATATACAAAGTTACAGTTCCCATCAATCTGGAACTCTAATCAATCTTTTGACGATTTGGGTCTATTTGCTACAAGGTTAGCTTATTCCTAGCTACGGAAGTGTCTAATCTTGTACAAAACTTCCCTCTATTCAACAAAATCCCATAATGTAGAAAGTTAAAGTTCCCATCAATCCAGAACTCTAATTAAATTCTTGACAACTTAGGTCTATTCATAATTGGGAAAAAAACATTAAGAACATTATTGCACTATGCACTAGCATTGTTTCATAGTAGAACTATGCTCTTACCTAAAATTTATGTCACGTTCTTATGATATTTGTGGCTAAAAAAAAGGTCCATTTGTTACAAGATTAGTTCAATCCATGCTACAAAGCCATCTAATCATATAACAAACTTCTCTCTATTTGTTAGAATCCAACAATATAGAAAGTTAGATTTTCCATCCATTTAGAAATTTTATTGAATTTTTTATGATTTTAAAAAGTTAGATTTTCCATCCATTTATAAATCTTATTGATTTTTTTATGATTTCAAGTTTTCCATAGATCACTCCACACTAAAGTATAATCCTGTATGGTCAAATTTGTAGATGGTTACTATTATCGATCCAATAATTATCTATCGTTCAATAGTGGGCATCATTCAAACCAAATCCATTTGTTCTGATTGACCGAGTAGATTCAGCAAAAGATTGGATTGCGTGCACAAATAACATCCCTACATGTATTCTTGAAGTGATTCTTAATAGAAGGCAAATAAAGTTAGGGAAAAAGACATTCTCTAAGGTTGTCAAAGTGGCTAAATTATGGGTTTGTTCTAGACTGCAGTATTGAGTTATTAAAAGTGGTTTTGATACCAATTAATACATGGTTTTATTCACAATGGGAAAAATGACTAAGAACATTCTAAGTATGTAAATTTCCAAGAAATGAGAAAAACAAGGTTGTATTAACTCAAGGCTGTATTGAGTTTTTAAAAGATATGGTGACAGAATGGGTATACACTCTCATTTAACGATTGACAACTCATCTGATGATTTAGGCAACCGTTAGGAAAATCACATCAATGGTGGAGGTAGCACATGGAAGTACACCGACAGCAACATACTTACACAGATAATGCACCGACAGGAAGCGCTTAGAGGAAGATATAGCAGAGCATTATCCTCGATGGGGTCTTCATCATCTGTTCAGAATTATGATAACAGGATGAAACTGTAAAATGGATTGTAATATTCGAAGTTAAAATTTGATAACAGGGTGAAACTGTAAAATGGATTATAATAATAAAGTTAAAAGTTGAAATTCGTTTTATAGATGGAATGGATGGTACAACATCAGAGTTAGAGTTTGACTTTTGTTTTTGTTGTCAAAATAACGGATTGAATCTTTTAATTAGTAAATATATTAATTCGTACCAACTATGTCACGATTTCGTAATCTCTCCACAATCCGTATAATCCAATAAGTTACCAAGATGTAGACAAAACTTGTCAAAGAGCGTATCCAACAGTGGCATGACAATTTTATTAAGAAGAAACACTTCCAACCTGGTGATTGGGCTTTGTTGTTTGACTCTCGATTTAAAACCTTCAAAGGAAAACTTACCACTTGGTGGTTGGGTCCTTACGGGGTAGTCACTGTGTATGACAATGGGGCTGTGAAAATCAAAACAATTAACGATGGACAAGTCCCCTTTGTAGTAAATGGGCATCGACTCAAACTTTATCACAGGCCCATTTCCAAAGAATATTTTCTACAAGTCATGTCAACTGACAAGGCATTGGCCTTAGTAGATGGGGAAGTTCCCCCTTGTTCTTGAATGTTTTTCTGAATTTTCGACTATACATATGTAAATAATTTTTTATTTTTTTGATAGACAATCCTAGAGATTTTTGTAAGTATTTATTTCACTAGGAGTAGACAGTTCCAAGGAGATATAAAGGAAGGATTTTTTCCTTCAAAATATTGTTATATTTGAACCTTGTTTTCTGCTAGGAATCAATCAAATAATGACTTGTTGTAATTAGCAAAATTTTTGCAAAGATTTTCATCTTCTTTTTCTCAAGGAATCTCTAATAGAAGTTGCTCTTAAAAATTCACCACTAGATATAAGGAAGTGATACCGTAAGTATCAAACTTAGAGGTTACTCGTATAGTTTTCCCAAGAACCCTAAGTAAGTGAGTAAAGTATATTTATTAAAGAGTAACAAGGAGGTATGATTAGCGGTTAGTCATAGAAACATCACAATAACTTAAAAAAGAAGAAATTGAGTTGAGCCTAAAGATACCTTTTCGTTATTTCCCAATGGTACCATCTACTACACACTAAAAATTCTTGATTATATCATATCTTTAGATAGGCTATGTCCACTTAAGTACCCCTTACATAAGGACAATCTATAAAGAATATATGAAGGAAAGTCATCCTCTAACATAAATACCATCCCAACTAAAAAAAGAGAAAAAAGTTGTTTTCAAAGTTGTCCCCCCATATTCTTGCACAAATAAATATTATACTAAAATCTTAAAATATGGAGGGCTAGTCTCTGAGCGTGTAAGAGGCTAACCCGCTGGGATACTGAATAGGTATGTTGGCAGGGAGTACTGGCCTGTGGTATGACTAGGTAAACTCGTCGGAGTATTGAATAGGCTTGCTAGCAGTGGGGCATTCTACCTAGCAAGGATGATAATCTAACAAAAAAATAATAATAAGAAATTTAAACTTGTCATGGTGTACAGCATTACTTGTAGACAAAGCTGACATGAAGTATGTCTGGTTAAGCTAAGGTTAATGAACTCCATAAATCTGCCATTAGGAACCACCTTTGAGACTATCTTGAAACTCTCTCGCCTACCTCTTCTTATCTATATGTAGGATATTTTATCCTATAGGTGGGGCTATATTCTAACCGTCTTGTCATACCGATATGTGAAATTTATCTCTACACTTAACAAGCTGTAAATCTTCAGCTATTGGGAGAATTGACTGGTTTCCTATATTTTTTATTGTGAGGTGTAATAATACTTAGGAGTGGGGGAGGGTTTCATGAGTTGACAAATGACAACACTGCCTATATATAAGCCATGAGAAGAAGTGGAATCTTTAATCAAAAAAAATTTGCATATTGTCTTCATGATACAGGTTATTATATCAACAGTTATTTTATTTCAAAATGCTAATTCCTTGTGTGTTATAAAATGATGTACATTTCTTTGACAAACCACTTAACTGGTTTTTCTTTATAGATTGTTCATTACATATTTGGATTACATGACTTATAATATGCAAGAAAGAGGAACATATTGTATGAGCACGATGGCAAAATAAGTAATAATGGAACACTCGTTGTTGTTGTTCACTGTGACTGTCAAAATTGTTTTAAGACTTAATTCTATGGATAAAACATCCATTACAGGATGAACAACTTTCATTTCTCATAGGGGTGCCATATGGAGTGCCATATGGAGTGTCGTATGGGGTGCCATATGGACGACCAGATGATGCACCATTTGAAGGATCAGACAAGATGTATACACACAGTAAATGTCCATGATTTCATGTAACAAGGAATGAATTGAATTTATTTGAGTTAGTTAATGCCAATTGAGATTAAATGTTACAATTCTTAAACATTTTTATGATCAAATGTCCAAGTCGAAGACTTGGACATTGATCTAACTCCTTCATCATTACAATTGCCTCGAAAATATGATCTTTGAATTCGAAATCGGCGCTCTCATGCTCACACATGGCAACTAGTGTGTGATGAATTCATCAATGAATGAAATCGTTTCCACCTTGGGCGCATTCAAAAACGGAGGGATCGCTCAAATTGTTATCCAATTTATGCATTGCACTCATCCTTTGCTCAATTACATTCGCCCTTTTCTTAATCGCGCTCATCCTCTGCATGATTGCGCTCATCCTCTGTCAAATTCCGCCCTCTTACCATTTCTCCACATTATCACCATGCCCAAATGGTATGAGCCATCCTCTTATGCTGACCTCTTTTCTATCCCCGAGTTTGCACAGTGTAGGGAAGTCTTCCTTTGTGCAGGGTGGGGACCGTTCTTGGCTCATTTGCAAGGCCATGATGATGGTGTTTCTCTACAATTCTCCATGGGATTTGATGGAAGGATGGCACGTGTGGGGTCTCTCACTTTCTTGGTCTTGGAGGAATCAATTTCCTCAACCACAAAGCTTCAAAGAGTTGGAGACCGTCGGTTTAAACATCACCAGTTGCCACGAGCGAGCTACAACAGGGTCTTTAAACCTGAGTTTCATAATTTCTCTAGAGCTAAGGGATACTCCAAGGAGTGGATTAAGGATGAGCTAATTAACCCTCTGATATTCATCACCAAAATGATAACTTGTGAAGGTAGATATTCTTTTTTTAAAGCCTTCCACTTTCGATTATTAGTTCATTTTCAATTCAATAAGCCATTTAATTTTCCCTTTTACTTCTTAAAAAGTCTTGAGAAGATGTCTTCCCAAGTATGAAAGAATGTGGCCAATCCCCATAACAGTGTATTTCACCACGGCCTCATCAAACTACTTGTTATAGCTGAGTTGGAAAAATAAGGGAAGACATGGGATGAGTTCATTTACCAAGTTTCAAACCCCCATCTTACAATCAAGACCAGCAAGAAAACACTTGATCTAGGGATTGTTACTCCATCCAAACCCCATTCTCCAAAGACTCCAAACCCTGCTACTCAGGCTACTCCTTTACCGGAACAAAAGACCAAGAAACTTATTGATACCCCTGCAACCTCATCGGGTAAGAAGACTAAGAAGCCTATTGATAACTCTCCAAAGTTCTCAACATCTATTGATCCTGCACCCAAAAAGTCACAAGAGGTAATTCAACAAGACTTCCTTGTAGTCCCAACAAATAGGAGAGGAGCTAATCGATTCAAGAGAGGATCTTTTCGAAAAAGTGCCTAAAATACTAGAGGAAAACCTTATGAAAAATCCCCAACCACTTCGAACCCTATCCAAGTATCCTCCGATCTCGAAATTCCTCATAAAAGACTTAGGGAAGTGTCTACATAAGAATTGGAGTCTCATAGAGAGACAAAATATGAACCTATTTCTCCTCAAACTCCCTGTTACTCCTACCTCTCAGATGCCTATACCAGACTCCAAAACTGATAGACTTTCTACATCCTTCAAGGGATCCAAGCCCTCCTCTTAGATATCTGATAATGCTCCAACCATTGAAAAGATACAACAGGAAAATGTTCAGCTGCTACAACAATTGGAAGAGAGGAAGAGCATGGATAGACATCTCCACCATGACAATGCAATACTACAAGCAAAGGTGAATTCCCTCCAAAGATTGGTTGACCAAATGACCAATGATAACCATAGCCTCCGTGCACAATTGAAACATCGCAAGAGGTATAAGACCAAGTCTTCATGGAAAGAAGCTTCTAAATCCAATACATCCCCTGCTTAGTAAGTCTAGTCATATTGGGCAATTCATTTTTGTTTGCAGCAGGGCCTGCAAAATCTTAGGTGTGGGGGTAATGTTGGGCTCATGATTTGGTTGTTTAATGATGTTGATTGAATCCTTTTTTACCAATATTATATATGTATTAATAACCATTTTGAAGAAGTTTTGAAGGATTTCATAGCAAATCATCATAGCTTATACCAGGTACGTGTAAAAAAAAAAAATTGATGATTTTGAGTTTAATTCAGTTTGATTTAATGATTACAAGAAGATAATGCATGATCTTTGTGTCACAGGGGAAAATCACATGGATTTTTTCCATCTAGTAGCTCTCCTGGTACTCCATCCAGCACTGCATCCGATACTTCATCTGGCACTACGTCCAGCACTGCATCTAGCATTAAAAATGTGGGTGAGTTGGCGGTTGTTATATCAGCAGCCTATGCTGGACGAATCGGGGACATGGGTTTTTTTCACCCTCGTGGACTCCAGCTACTTAGCTCTTGACATCCCAGATTGAGATGTTATGCTAAGTGTTGAGTGGCTCGTTTGGTTTCTAGAAGCCAAAGGCAGTTATAGCATATTTAATGGATTTTTTATTTTTAGAGGAGGTCGACCCTTCCAGTGGTCGACCTCTTGAATTGTAACTGTTATAAATACCACAGTAGTGGTTAGATAAGAGTGGTTAAGAATTGTTAATAATTGTGAAGGATTGCTAGAATCGTTTTGTTTTGTAATTCAAGACATTTCCACAAACTTGTGAAAGACTGCATTTTTAATTTAAATGCCATAATCATTTTGATTTAGCTCATGATTCGCTATTGAGAAGTAGCCACGACCTTTTGCGGGGGGCACCAGTGGTCTGGGTGAATAGTTAGATAGTTAGCTTATGTATTTGAGTTGTGACATTTCTTTCATCTTATGTTATATGTGTTTTTATCATTTTACATGTTGTGTGTTTATTGTTCATAATTTAATTGTTTCAATTTTCTTTTTGCAGGTTGCTTGTAAAGGATAATTGTTAATATAAGATTCAGGAGATAATATAAGTCGAAGTTGAAGTCGAAGCACACCCAAGTAAAAAATGTCAGAAGTTGGGAGGAAGATAATTGAATCAAGTGTGAATTTTGCATGTCAAACATATACCCATAAACCCACAACAGATATACAAAAACTAGAGCGAGACAAGAGGCAAAATATGTGAGAAGAGTTGCAAAATGAGAGGGATCCTAAAAATTTCATAGAAAACCTACCCAGGCATGACAGATCACTGGAGCAGCCCTTGAGAGCACCTCAAAATCTCCTAGAAGGAGCATAAGCTTGCAATTGAGTATGGCATTCGATGGCACCCAGCAAGCAATCGACCAAGTCGATATGGAGATCGACAATTCAGAACCCACGGTTCGACTTTCCCCTATAAGAAGTCCCAGTCCATGCATTGTAGACCTCCTCCAACAAATACTTTATGTCGATACACAATCACTAAGGGTATGGTGTCAAACTGATAATGTTGGTAAAATAAGAGATACGGTGCTAATCAAAGCACAAGAAAACACCAAAAATCGACCAGAAGATATACTCCTTCAAACAAGAAATCTCACGGACTCCACCCCCCTGCCAAATCTACTTTTGGAAGATTCTAACTCAACAAATAGTGAAAACGAATCGACACAAGCCTCAAGAGGACATTTCATCAAGTATATAGACAAATATTTTTAGACAGATGCTCCAAGTACAAGCAACGAACAAGCGCAGTTAGCAATTGAATACACCCCAACTCAAGAAAGCAGTTTGACTTCCTAGTCAACCTCGAAACAAACTCTTTCAATAGTTCCAGCCTCGAAAAAAATCCAAGAAAGTAACAATGGCACTCAATCACATCTCGATCTATGAAAGTGACGAACATCCCAAATGACATTGGTTCATTTGCGAGAAATTCTAGGATGCAGCAGACATAACTGACAAGGATAAACAAATGGCACAATTCGGTGTTGTTCTTTAAGCCATAACTCTTACCTGGTTTATGAATTACACAGATAATAAACAACGCTCGAAATCAAATATAAAGAAAAAATTCCTCGCCTTCTTTAAAACGCAAGACATCATCCACCTTGCATCACAAAAATTGAAAGAAATCAAGTAGAGTTCGAGTGAAACTGTCCATGAATATGAAAAATGGTTTAAATATCTCTTAAGCCAAATACCTTATGCAATCAAAGAAAAACTGCATGCACAATGGTACATAGTAGGCATGTTGCAAAATATCAAAGTTCCATTGTGCATGTATGACCTCCAAACGTGTGAAGAAGTATTGAAAAAATCCCAGTGGATTGAAATGGATGATGAAGGCATGTCGACTTCATCAATAATTGAGAAAATACTGGAAGAAAATCTTGTAGAATTGCAACAATCAATCAAAAATATGTCAATCTCACGCAATGAACTATGGTGCACAATTTGTTCTAGTGAAGGTCATACAAAAGATTATTCCAAATTCAGTGATGCACTAGATCCCACGATATGTCAAATTCATATTGAAACATTCTACGATATATGTGAAGGTGTAACAAATCATGTTACAAGGGACTGCCCACACAATCTAAGAAATATGTGCCCAAAGTGGTGCCACATATGTGAGGAGAATAACCATTCAATGCAAGAATGTTGGTTTAATGGGAAGAATCAAACAAACATTCACTCAACATACCATACACAGACAGTCGACCAGAGCGTTGACCAAGGTAATGGAAACGGTTACAGAGGTCAAGGTCGTGGAGGCTATCAAGGCCGAGGAAGAGGAGGATGAGGAAATTTCAAGAGAGGATGAGGTCAGGGACGGTACTACTATTTTAATTGTTGGAAGGATGACCACATTAGTCCAAACTGCCCAATCAAAGACAGAACTCATCTCAATTTTTGTAATATTTTTGGAGTGGGACCACTCCCTGGAAGACTATCCAATTGTGTTATAAGAAGTAATGAATAAAAGAAACATAAATCTCTTACACATAGTGCCAAAACAGTATATTTTGAATTCAAAGAACCTCCATGTAGTGACATGCTCGGGAGCTAGTAGAGACATTTGTCCAGAACCGCCAAGTCGACAAAGGGGAGGTTGAAACACATATCCCGACCTAGAACATGGAGAAAAATTAATGTGGGAAGAAATGAAATTATTTAGAAACATTGAACATGATAAAGAAAACAAAGGAGGACACGTGAATATCTCAGAAACTACGCTAGATGAATTTCTACAATTACTAGAAGAGAAATTGTCGATATGTCGCTTGATTGACCTTTTGTGCATTTTAAGAAAATATAAAGAAGATCAAATATGAGTCAAAATTTTATGCCAATTATCACAGGAATGAAAAACAAATGACTTTGACCCACAAGTCAAGCTTGAAATCGACGAACATCTAATCAAACAAGTCGTAGTTGACTTCGGATCCCAAGTAAATATCCTTCCAAAATAAACGTGGGTTCAACTCGGAAAACCCCTGCTTCAGCCAACACTAAATTTTCTAGATATAGCATATCAAAAGTTCATTGATCCAATTGGAATGCTTAAAAGTGTAATAACATCCATAATGGGAATCCAAACGAGAGTCGATTTCGAAGTAATAAATCTAGTTGAAGGCATTCATGCCTATCTTGCATTAGTCGGATGACCTTGGGGTCAGAACATGAGGGCCACAATATCCCTTGAGAGAGATAGAATCAAATTGAAAGGTAGTGGCATAAAAATCATAATCCCCTTGGACCCAAAGGAAGGAAAACCTTGGGTCGAGACATGGGATGAAGCTTACAAAGTTGATGACTATATCAAGTAATAAATGAGGAAAAGGATAATATAGAGCCCAACAATGAAGGAGAAATCTTAGTCAGGTTGCCATTGTCAATAAGTAAAAACTCAAATACAGAGCTATATAATTGGAAAATGGAAAATTATGAAGCACGAGCCAAAGAGTGTTGGTCAATAGAAGTGATACCAATAACACAATCCAAATCATGCTTCACATTACAAGCAATACCTCTTTCGGTCAAAAGAAAGCTATATCAAACACCAACACTAATCTCGACTCATTCACAGATAAGGAAACCTCTGTGGTTTAGCGAAATGAACTCTCCATCGATGCATGTCGACGAATTTTCCAAGTCATTTGGAGAATAGAGGAGAATACAAATTCTAGTCAAATCCTTCACAGGCCAAGCAGCTCGATGGTGGGAGACACATGCACCTCGACTACAAATGTAGAATATTGCCACCCTTTATTTTATAAAAAGATTTGGTGGAAAAAGACTATCATCGAATCTCGACATCCCAACTTTTAAACCTGGGCTCAACTCAGTCTCTCACATCCATCAATGTGAGAAAGAATGGGGGGAAGCAGGCTACTGGAAAAAAAGAGTGTGGCCACATATGTTTCCAAATACATTGGATGATATACCACACAAGTGGTATATAATCGAAGAAGCATGTAGACACACATTCGACTAGAATGAAATAAAAAAAAAAAAAAATCCTTAAAGACTTTGAATTCAGACTCAAAGAAGCATTACTACAAGAGGCAGGAAGAGAAGTCAAAAAATTCTTTGAAAAACCAAGTCCCGAGGAGATTCAAAAAAAAGGAAAAGCTAAAGTCGATGTGGGCTCGACTTTGACTTGTAACTTAGTATCGACACATTGTACAGATAATATCATAGCTCATTGAATAGATATGGAAAACATAATTTTTGCAGGGAAGAGTTTTCGATGGAAGAAAAACCATACAAGAGTACAAAACTATGTAAAAACAGTCTACTCTCTGACCAAAGAAGAGAAAGAAGAAAAAGACGATACATAAAATCCTGACTTCCCATCAAGATATAATTAATTCGTGGAAGGACAACACTAATTGGATCAATCAAAAGAGCCTTAATGGATGGATGCATAAATTAAGACCAAAGAGTTTGACATCTCAATAGATGATCGACCAAAAATGGCAAGAATAGGTGACTATTGGTCTGACAAGCAAACCATGGAAATAGTCGACCTATTGAAATAATACCATGATGTCTTTACATGTGACTACAAATACCTCAAAGGATTGGTACAAGAGATGGGAGATATGAAAATCGAACTCATCCCTAGGCCCAAACCTATAAAAAATAGCCATATAAGATGGCACATAAATATAAGCCCATAGTCCAAAAGGAAATCGAGGAAATGCTAGTTGTTGGCATTATATATCTGATTTACATGTCAGAATGGGAAATTCCCATGGTTGTGCAACCCAAGAAGCATGACCCAAAGAAGCTAAGAATTTGTGTCGACTCCCGAGGACTAAACAAACTCGTAGTAACTGATCCATTCCTAACGCCATTTTCTTATGATATCATCAATGAAGTCATGGGACATGAATGTTATTCCTTCACTAATGGCTTCTCTAGATACAATCAGGTACCTATAACAAAGGAAGATCGTGAAAAAACTACATTTGTCTCTGAGTTTATATCATTTGCACATAGAATAATTCCATTCAGCCTCAAAATCTTCCCAACAGTTTTCTCTAGGATAGTGGTAAAAGCATTTCAAGAATATATTTACAAAATAATGGCTATGTACTTCGATGATTAGACCATCTACAGCCTACTGAAAGACCACATCCAATGGCTAAGAATGATGATGGAAAGATGCAGGCAAATTCACTTGTCTCTGAACATCAAAAAATGCATCTTCACCACACCTATAGGCATTTTGTTGGGACATATTGTTTGCAAGGATGGAATTAAATTCGGCATGGCCAAGATCAAAGTCATCCTCAACTTGAAACCACCAGTCAACCAAAAACAAATCAAAATATTTCTTGGACACACCGGATATTATAGAATGTTTATCTAACACTACTACGACATCACTTTCCCAATTGACAAGCTATTAAAGAAAGAATTTGAGTTCCACTAGAGCCAGGAATGTGACAAATCTTTCGAATTACTAAAAAGATGATTATCGGTCTGACAAGAAAACCATGGAAATAGTCGACCTATTGAAATAATACTAGTATGTCTTTGCATGCAACTACAAATACCTCAAAGGATTGGTACAAGAGATGGGAGATATGAACATCGACCTCATCCCTGGGGCTAAACCTATCAAAAACGACCATATAAGTTGGCACATAAATACAATCCCATTGTCCAAAAGGAAATCGAAGCAATGCTAGTTGTTGGAATTATATTTTTGATTGACAAGTCGGAATGGGAAAGTCACATTGTTGTGCAACCCAAGAAGCACAACCCAAAGAAGCTAAGAATATGTGTAGACTCTCGAGGACTAAACAAACTTGCAATAACTGATCCATTCCTGACGCCATTTACTTACAATATCATCAATGAAGTTGAGGGACATGAATGTTATTCCTTTAGCGATGGGTTCTTCGGATACAATTAGATACATGTAGCAAAGGAAGATCAGGAAAAAACTACATTTGTCTCTGAGTTTGGATCATTTGCATACAAAGTAATTCCATTTGGCCTCAAAAATTCCTCAACAGTTTTCTCCAGGATAGTGGTAAAATCATTTCAAGAATATATTTACAAAACGATGGCTATGTACTTCGATGATTGGACCATCTATAGCCTACTGAAAGACCACGTCCAGTGGCTAAGAATGATGATGGAAAGATGCAGGAAAATTCACTTGTCTCTGAAAATCAAAAAATCCATCTTCGCCACACCTATAAGCATATTGTTGGGACATATTGTATGCAAGGATGGAATTAAAGTCGGCATGGCCAAGATCAATGTCATCCTCGACTTGAAACCATCGGTCAACTAGAAACAAATCAAAATCTTCCTTTGACACATCAGATATTATAGAATGTTTATCCGACACTACTCCGACATCACTTTCTCAATTGACAAGCTATTAAAGAAAGAAGTTGAGTTCCACTGGAGCTAGGAATTTGACAGATCTTTTGAATTACTAAAAAGAAAATTGGTAAAAGTGCCCATCCTAATATTTCCAAACTGGTCAAGGAAATTTCATGTTCATGCATCCAATGTTGTTGTCGGCTTAGTATTAGCATAGTCATATGACGACATGGTCGACCACCCGAATGTGTATGCTAGTGGGAAATTGAATAAAGCAGAAAGGAACTACTCGACGACAAAATGTGAAGCTTTAGTAATGATTTTTTATGTGCAAAAATTCTCACACTATCTATTAGAAAATCCCTTTATATTTTTCACTGACCATCAACTGCTGAAATATCTAGTAAACAAATCGGTCCATCAATGGAAAATTTATCGATGGCTACTACTCTCTCAAGAATTCGAATTTGAAATAGTATTTTGATCTAGAAAGAAGAATGTCAGCCTAGATCATCTATCCTAACTTGAGACAGGAGAAAACTGGACTGGAATAGATGATGACTTACCGAATGTGAATTTATTCAGGGTTGAAGCATCTCCCAAAGAACTAGAAGAAATTGCAAATTTTCTAGAAGAAGGGAAAGCACCTGAAGATCTCCCCACCAACAAATGAAAGATCCTAGCAATGAAAGTTGCACCATTCACTCTCATGAATGGATACCTCTACAAACTAGGACTTGATAATATTTTGTGAAGATGTGCATTAGAGCATGAAAGCCAAGACATCATTAATGAAGCACATGCAGGCCCAGCAGGAGGTCACTTTCAAGCCGACACAACAGCGAGGAAAATCCTTCAAGGTGGTCTTTGGTGGCCAACCTTACACAAATGTTGTCTAGAACAGATAAAGAAATGCGACAAGTGTGAAAGGATAGGCCAACCATTATAGAAAAATGAAATTCTCTTGCATTCAGTAAACCTCAAATTAATTTAATCCATGCTACAAAACCATCTACTCATGTAGCAAACTTCTCTCTATTTGTTGGAATCCAGCAATACAGAAAGTTAGAATTTCCATCCATTTAGAGGTATTATTGATTTTTTTTATGTAGATCACTGCACATTAAAGTTTTCCATTGATATATGGTTTGATTCACAAATGGGAAAAAAACACTAAGAACATTCTAATTAGGTAAATTTCCAATTCTCACAGTTAGTAGAAATGAGAAATGAGGTTACTCGTAGGGAGCAAGGCTGTATTGAGTTTTTAAGAGAAGATATGGTGACAGAATGGATATACGCCCTCATTTAACGATTGACAGCTCGTCTGATTATTCAAGCAACCGACAGGAAAATCACATCGATGGTGGAGGCAGCACATGGAAGTACACCGACAGCAACATACTTACACGGATACTGCACCGACAGGAGACGCTTAGACGGAGATAGAGGAGAGCATTATCCAAGATGGGGTCTTTATCATCTCTTCGGAATTATGATAACAGGATGAAACTGTAAAATGGATTATAATATTCAAAGTTAAAATTTGATAACAGGGTGAAACTGTAAAATGGATTATAATAACCAGACTTAAAAGTTGAAATTTGTTTTATAGATCGAATGGATTGTACAACATAATCAGAGGTTGACCTTTGTTTTTGCTGTCAAAATAACGTGTTGAAGCTTTTAATTAGTAAATATATTAATTCGTACCAACTATGTCACGATTTCGTAATCTCTCCACAATCTGTATAATCCAATAAGTCACCAAGATGTTGACGAAACTTGTCAAAGAGCGTAACCAAGGTGCGTCCACCAGTGACCAGAGAATCAAAGGTTGTCCACCGAATAGGCGTAGAATAACTTGCGAAATTTTTGGGTTCTTGTTAAACACGCCATAACAACGGCAATGTAAAATCAGGCGGATTTAATGGCGCAAATATCGCTCCTACAGGTATGGAATTTTGATGTTTTTCTTAAATTATCCATATCGGAGTGATAGATGGCATGGGTTTTCAAGGTTCTAAAACCGATTTGCGTAGACAATGTTGATAAATTCGAGAGATTTCGTGTTCAAATTTGACAAAAGTTGATGGCTAGATGTGGACAGATCCCATAAATTCTAGAGATCTCATGCTCAAATTTGACAAAAGTTGATTGTTAGATTCGGACGAGAACAGATGGGAAAAGGGTCAAAAAGTTGGGTTTGGTTGGATCAAATATTGCAGTCAATAGCCATGATGACACTACCGATTGATGGAAACTGTGAATAGCAGGAATGCAACAATTCAAATTTCATGGTTTCTCCTTTGTTATTATGATTCTGAACAATTTTAAAGTTCCACCCCTTACTCCTCATAGTTCCGTACTCATCGTGACGGTTCTCTCTGGACCGCAAAAAGAGTTGTCGACCCCACCGATGGAGAAAATCATTGACAGCCGAGTGGAGATGACGGCCGACTACATGAAATGAGCAACTACAGACTTGAGCTGCTCGTGAATGACCGACGAAGAGGTCAAGTGATGGGAGTGCAACGGAGTAGAATGAACAATTTAAATTCTATGGGCGAAAAAGAAGCCGTTGGTTGAAAAAAGGTCATCCACGGTATAAAGTTTCTCAGAAATTGAGTGGCCAACGGTTATTAAATTTTAACAGTGAAAGGGTATATATTCAACTCTTTCCGGATGAAAAGTTAAAAAGTAGTTGTATTTCAATTCACAAAAATGTATTAATTACATATTTAAATAAAATATGGTTCTTTCAATTATTTAAAATGTTAACTATTTTATGATGAAAAAATTGAAAAAGTAGTTGTACTTCAGTTGACAATCTAAGTACTACACCTTGAGTGGGCATAATGGTTAAGAATATTTGCTTCCTCCTAATATGTCACAAGTTCAAATCTAGAGGGGATAGGATATGTATACCTTTGCAGATTATAAGTATACTTCATAATTTCAAATATCATCTTTTGATGGGTTATATATACATTAATATGATAAAAAAAATCATAAACATTGATCCATGTTTTCTTTGAAGGAATTTCAAAGTATTAGAAATGACAACATAAACTTTAGACACAATCACAAAATCAAACATTTTCGTGGACACCCATATAAGAGATGTAATCTATGTATTCATATGATATATGGGCACTAGATCTTACATTCATATTTTGAGCACAC
This sequence comes from Picea engelmannii, assembly GCA_009831015.1. Classification (NCBI taxonomy): domain Eukaryota; kingdom Viridiplantae; phylum Streptophyta; class Pinopsida; order Pinales; family Pinaceae; genus Picea; species Picea engelmannii. Next base: position 15,234 of record ML847273.1, on the reverse strand, counting down.
TCCAATCCTTCTTAACAATGTGATTAATGTTCAATCTAGATCATATTAGAAAATAAGAAATATATTCATATTTTGAGTACACCATAATCCTTCTTAACCATGGGATTAATGTTCAATCTAGATCTTATTAGAAATTAAGAAATTGTAGTAGATCTTGAGGCCTTTGTTGAAAGATGATAATTTTATCAAAATACTGTAAAGCATGAAGAGAACCTACTTGTTTTATAGGACTCTAGAAACATGACAATCTAGCATGAGTACATCCATTACTTATTATTTATGCTAAGATGTTTGTTATTTGTAGCTTCCCAAGATCCATAGAAACTTGAAAGTAAAGGAAATTACTCATCAAGACCGCCAAGTATGTTATTTTTATTGAGAACAATGATTGTTCATTTGTCTCTCAAACCATGAGAAAATGCATGAAAGAGTGGGATGTTGGAGCATAATCCCTAATGCATATGTTTGATAATAATAAAAATTATGTTACTTTCTCCCTAGATTTCTTAAAAAATCCACCTAGCTTCAAAAATGTTGTTCCAAGTGCTACAAAGGATATGTCTCCTTGAGCACGGGCTTGGGATGAGGCAGGAGGAAAGAGATTTATTGTCACATTGATGTCAATGTTGCTAGAAACAAGAAGACGAAAGTGAAAGAGTGTGATAGATAAAGATGCACACAATCGAGAAAAGGGGAATGATCATTATGGAGAACAAATGAGTGATGATTTGATGATGCTATAAATTGAATGAACATAATCACAATTCTCATTGTTGTAATCCCAATTTAGGTTTTGTGATGTTGACAAGGTTCATTTTGTGAAAGTTCACATCTAAACTTAATTAAGAACATACAAGTTAGAAAATTTCACCAAGCTTAATAGAGTTTTTAATCCCAAGAATAATCATTAAATAATTTTATGTCAAAACAAAGATAAATTATGCATTATATTTATGATAAGCTTGACCAAACTTTTGTTTTATTCCCATTATCTAATGTATTAGTGGGGATGCCATAAATTACAAACTAAGTGGTTGAGAGGCTCACCAATGTGATGAAATAATAATCATATTAGATACCAAAG
>ML847272.1:35757-62072 GCA_009831015.1 Picea engelmannii | reverse complement strand
GCATCCTACTGGAGAACAATGGGTTAGTAGACATTAAATCTAACCTAGCAACTAGCAAAGGTTGGGGAGGGGGGAGGGGTACTATATGTTAATCAACATAGATATGAATGTCCCAACCCTTGAGCAATAATTTGGACAACTGGCATTAGGAATGGACCATTGATCGCATGCACCAAGTTCAAGAAGTACTACACCCACCCACCCCCTCTAATGCTTGCTACATTCATTCACCAACCTGGCTAATGAATACCCTGCATTGATTTCATGTCTCCATGGTGGGATAATGAGATTACATGAAACTCAAACTCGTTCCTGGTTCAGTCCTTTCACATGGGGTGGTGGTGCTCTATTTTTATGGTAGTTGGGCCTTGGACCTCCTGATCCAGGTCGATATTGGTGGCCACCCACTTGTTCCAACTGGCTCCTTTTGTTAGTTTTTAGTTCAACACGTTCTTCTGTACTTCTTTGTAACTGTGGGTTCTACACTTTTGGGGTTGTCTGGAGCCCTACACATCTTCCAGGTGGATATTGGTCGCCTCCCATCTAATCCAATTGGCTTATTTTGTATGTTTGCATGTCAACACATCTTGTTGTACTTCTAGGGTTGTTTTGGGGCCCTAAACAATGTTATTTTGGCTCGCCACAGTCAAACTGTAGACACAGTCACAGTTTGATGTTGTAATACGTAGTTCTCGAAAAGACCTTTCCAACAGGCTATCACGTGCCTAAAACGGAGACCGTATGCAAAAGTTATGACACCGAGAAGTTAATGTACTAACTTACCCAAACGAGGCCCACGTGACTTTTGGCATTTCATCTCCTAGGGTTAGGTTTTTGGATGTCTAGTGTTTTAACATTCCTGTTAACATAAAAAGGCCTTCAGAGCCTCATTGTAATGATTTTCTGGCGAATGAGCGTAGCTGTCACATCTTGTCTCATAGATAAAGATGACATCATTCTAGCGAGTCTTGCACTCTATATTTTATGGCCTCTTTACAATTCTTTCATTAATAGAAATCAAGTATTGTTGTATTTCTCCATTTCTCGCGATTTTCATGAGTATTTCATTGTAATATCTCTGGTTTCATTTCGTTTCGAACATAATCTGGATAAATGGTATTAGAGCGGGCTTCTCTTGATCATTTTTTTAGCGCATGTCCCCGACGAGGTACAAGTATAGCCAGTTGGGTCTCGAGTTTTTCTCTCTCGAGGACAATCACTCTTGCACACCCAAGAAACCCTCGATGGCGATAGAAAAGAAAGACGATAGAGCAAAATATTCTATTAACCTGTTGCTTGAGCAAGCTCTCGTGCGACAAAGGGATGAAATGATGGAGAATTTTGCACACGTTCTTCAAAACCTGCCGATAGCAACAGGCGCATCCTCATCAAGCGACCATTTTGGAGGAACCTCTCCCTTCAAGGTACAAGTTAATTTTGATATTCCCATATTTGAAGGTTAGATAGATGTGGATGCCCTAGAAAAATGGTTAAATCTATTAGAAGGTTATTTCTTTGTTCAAATTTATTTCGACAGGGAAACGATCACCTTTGCACTCCTCAAGGTTGTCCCCCATGTCAAACATTGGTGGGAAACTTACTTGGAGCAAAGTTCCACAGAGGAATTTGGAATCTATGGGGTCGAGCCCACATGGGATTTTTTTGTGAATGTGGTCAAAGAATAGTACTATCATGTTGATAACTATGAAGACCAGTACATGAGATGGACCACACTGCGGCAAGAGAAGAGTCAAACAGTGTCAGAGTTCACAAATACTTTCAATACCTTGCGCACCAAGCTGGTTATCAACCACTCTGAGCGGCATCTAGTTCTGAAATACCATGGGGATCTGCATTGGTACATCCAAACTGAAATGGATTTCCTAAACATCTCATCATTGGGAGTTGCCTATCAATATGCTGTCAAAATCGAGTAAAAATTTAGGCACCAAGAACAAATGGGAATGCAGGTCTACAAATCTGCAACAACCAAAGCATAGTAAAGAAGGCCCTAACTAGTAGCCTCCTGACAACCAATCCAAGACATAGGACAAAAAGGGTAAAGAGAAGATGAAGAATGACACTGGGAAGTGATGTGACTTCCACAAAATCCCCTGGCACAACACCGACGAATGTTGCTCGAAATAGTCATTAGTGGTCGAGGTCAAAGACACGAAGCCGAACCCTGATTCAGAATCCAATCCAAAAAATATTGAAAATAGTCAGATCATCGACACAGACCCCACTGCCACTGTCGCGACCGTAACAATTCAATAAGAAGAATCAGTAGATCCTGAAGAGGGGGAGCGCCTCTTCCATTCATAGATGTGGGTGAAGGGGACCCTGTTTCATTTCATTGTTTATAACGATAGCCAAAAGAACCTCATCTCAGCTAAGGTCGTCAAACAGTTGGGGTTGTCGACGACACCACGCCTGCAGCCATACAACATCGGGTGGCTTCACCAGGGTCGAGATCTTCGTGTCAGCCAACAGTGTCACCAGTCCTCTGGCATCCAACCCTTCAAGGATGAGGTAGTGTGTGATGTTGCCCCTCTTGATGTTGAAATATTGTAACTCCAAAGAGTATTCTATTTATTATTGAGTCATTATTAAATAGATCAATCCCCTTTTGTGGATTGATCATGTCGAGCAGTGTAATTGACCAAATCCCCTTTTGTGGATTGGTCAAACCCTAATTATATCATGCAAATTAAGAAGTCTCCCCCCAGGCTAATTAAAGTGGTTTTGACCACTAAGAAGACAAGTCGTCCCTACCCAGTGAAGAGACACCTTTTCATCACATGCCATTTTGTATAAATAAAGGAAGCCAACGCCTCATTTGATCACTCACTCAGTGTGCAAGTTTGGTAGCTGTAGTTGGGAGAAGAAGGAAGAGAGAGGTGCATTGCTCAGTGGAGGATATTCTCTAGTGTTTGGTTTATTGTCTTGGCATTGTATTGGCTATCTATATTAAGGAAGTTTTTGTTGGGTTTTCTCCCCCATGAGGGTTTCCTAGGATAAATGTTGTGTATCTTGTGATTGTATTTCTCTCAGTGATTCTACCTATGCTATTATTATCTAGTAAATTGAAAAGAAACCTAATAATAGCTCAAAAATTAACATGGAATCGGAGCTAAGCTTAATAGAGCATCTTTCACTGGATAAAGAAAAACGCCATTGTTGTCGTACAAGAAAATTAGGGGGTTTTATTGAAGAGGAAATTCAACCTAAAAATAATCTAGAAAAGTGTGCCCTAGCCTAGGGAACTCTTTGGCACCTTCAACACACTTTTTCAGTGGATATAATTCCCGGAAAGTAAAACCCTAGAAAAACAGAAGTACTAGAAAACCAGGAAACCGGAACTAGTACATGAAGTACCAGTCCATAATTCTGCTAGTCAATTTTGAAGGGGTAAAATTTGGATTTTCAGAAATCTGACTGCACCAGCTTACTCGCCTTAACTTAGTGCATCTAGCCCTTGGATCAAAATTTAAAGATTTGAAATTTGAAAAAGTAGGGTTTCCTCATAAAACCCTAAGTTGCAGTTTCATTTTCAGAATTAGTTGTAGTATCAATTGCAGTTGCAGTATCAGTTGAAGTATCAGCTGCAGTACCAGTTGCAGACACCCTTGAAGTTTTTAAGAGTTGGTAATTATTATTGTTTCTACCATATGGTGCCACTACCTGCAAATACTATGAGAGGTATGTATTCACATATGTTTAAATTGATAAGCTTTAAAGGGTATTTGTAGGAGAAGGGATCTCTTACCATAGATGTAGAAGGATCTCAAGATCCAACACATTTAGAGGAATAATGCAACCCAGGTTTGATTATTCTGATATGCATATTTTTGATATGACATTATTTTGATCTAGGTTGCATGTTGAAGCTATCACCATCATACTAACCTTTGGTCAAAATTAAAGTCAAGGTATTAGATGGATTAAAGTTGAGATCATAGAGTTTATTCTCTAAGCCAACTTTATGTCAAGATAGCATATTGTCTTAGTACATAAGACATGTTGAAGAAAACACTTGTCATCTTGAGTGAAGGAGACTTGGAAGAAAAGAAACACACTCATTCTCGAGGACAAGACTCCAAGTTCAAGGTTTGATTAATTAAGTTGATAAGATTCAAAGTTGCACATGACAAAGTTGATAACCACCCCATTACAAGTAAACACTGTAGTTGAGGTAGCAGTCTTTGAAAAGTAGTATACTCGGTAGCATGTGGCCAAATGTTGTATAGTATCTTTAGCCAAGGAGAGGGACCCAAAGGAGACCTTGTATGTGATGACACTTTTAACCTACTAGGGAACGATTTTACACAATAGTTTGACTATATAGACTAACCTATGATTGGATCTTTTGAATAGTCAACCAAATCTTTGTCCATCTTGTAGAACCCTAGCACATTCTCCAAACCCTAGCTCCATCCACATCTTCCCTCCACCAAGTGGTCAAGCCATGAACCAATAGTCACTAGATATATAAACAATAGAGTGAAATACTTTCACACTAATATTTACCATTATAACATTTATAATTGAGGCTTTGCCAACCATGTAAGGACATTGTGCTTAACACTTAAGGACGTAATTGTGATAATTAGGTTACCCATCTAATATGAATTTTGCAAAGACCTGCAATGATCTTGTGTAAGATAAAAAAATATGTCAACTACTCCCTATTTGATAATATATTATACCAACTTGGGCACTTATACATTCCCTTTGGTATATAACACAATCAAGTGATTTGGGAGGCACACTACTCTAAGTCGACATGTCACTTTGGTGTCAGCAAGAAACTTCTTTAGAAACACTTATATTAACTAAACTAGTCGATTGAAACATTGAGGTGCATATCAAATCCCACATTCCATCTAACAGTGCCAAGCCTACAAATCATAAACTTGGTAGGTACACACCTCTATTGGTTCCAACAAATCCTTGGGATTGTATTAACATGGATTTCTTCTAAGTATCCTTATGATGAATCACCAAAATTTGGTGTTTGCTGTTGTGGATCACTTTAAAAAAAAGTACATCATGGTTGCATGAAAGAAACACTTATATTAACTAAACTAGTCGATTGAAACATTGAGGTGCATATCAAATCCTACATTCCATGTAACAGTGCCAAGCCTACAAATCATAAACTTGGTAGGTACACACCTCTATTGGTCCCAACAAATCCTTGGGATTGTATTAACATGGATTTCTTCTCAAGTCTCCTTATGATGAATCACCAAAATTTGGTGTTTGTTGTTGTGGGTGACTTAAAAAAAATTACATCATGGTTGCATGAAAGAAGGCTATTGGTGCACCTGATACTGCCAAATTATTCTTCAGTCATTTGTGGATTATGCAATGGTTCCAACAACCATTGTTTCTAATTATGACTTTAGGTTTGTTAACAATTTAACTTTATGGGAAATGTTAGACACATAGTTGCACCAATCAACATCATTTCATTTGGAGATAAATAATTATCTAGAATTTCAAGTTCACACTTGTGGATATTTTGTGCATCTACAATAGTGCATACCCATGAACATTGGATGAGAATATTCCTTGCAAACAACACACCTACATAAGATGTATTAATCATTCTATTGGGCATGGTCCATCGAATCATTCGTTTCTCAGGTTCTAGCCAAAAACACCCCTAAACATTACATTTCTTACATTAGTGACTCCTTGGTCCCCCAACACAAGTAAAATAAAATTAATACCATATTCAACAAGTGCATTAATAAATTAAGCATATCTCAACACACCAATAACTCAAGTACAAGGACTGTCATTATGTGCATTGTGGTCCTCGTTACTTTTAGATTGGCGATAAGGTATGGATATAGCTTAAGAAGCAATCCTTCAAGGGTCATGTATACACCATTCAGTGCACTAAATTAGCCACATGCATTAAATTCCAACCCTGCATGCATGATTTTCACATTTTGTGAACATGCCCACAACCAAGAATGCCAAGAGTTATAGGAATGTATATAGCCACTCAAGATCATTATGGAAAGCCAAGCCGAACATTTTTATATTCAATTATTGGTGTATTTGGACAGAAACTTGTACATGCTCTTTGTAAACTCTTATATATTTTACTCACCCAATGAACTATATTTTATCTCACAATTCTCCTTAGAAATTTGGCATTTGAGATTTCTTAATCTCTCAATCCTGGTTGGTTGTTCTATCATGTAATTTCCTTGTTTTGATGATTAATGGAAGAACTTTATGTCATATCTCTATCTCAACTGTAAATGTGTATGCAATATGATATTATGTGGATCAACCCACGTCTGTTATGTTAATAATCATAACAAGCTTCTTTACATTTGTGGACAATTGAGAGGCTTCTTTATTAGCATTATTAAGTTGGTTGTTATAAAATAAATCAACCCACATCTGTTATGTTTTATTGAGTAGAGCTTAAACAAAAAGTGGGACTATTTTTTGTATTTCCACACACAGATCTTCATTTTCAGGGACAAACTTTTGTGTTCTTTTAGGGACAGATCATGCGTTATTAGTGCTCATTAATACTTGCAAGTATCAAACATACTTGATATTTTAAAGGCATAACACAAAGTTGATTCTAGAAATAGAGGATGGTTCTACATGGTGCAAGGTCGATGAGAAGGAAAAAGAAGAAAAAGGCTTGTCCACATGCAACACAATTGTCCTAGAGATTTAAGTGAGTGCACTAATTCTCAACAAGAGAGTGTGAGCGAGAGCACTTAAGAATTCACTATAAATGCAGTAGACTGAGTGGAACACAGAAAAACCTACAACTTATAGTTCAATTTACAAGCACAAAAACTAGTTAAACAAGAAGAAATGAGATACAATAGGTTGCTTTGCAAGAAGAAATGGCTTACACATGTTCAAACAAGAAGAAATGAGATCTATATATCCTCTTACCTCACTTGAATCAATGGAATTTTGTTGTTTCCATGCAAAAAATATAGGCTTAACATAGGCAACCAACTGCGAAATTGTCTCACTGAGATCATGTATGCAACTCATTACATGTTGGTACCCAACACTCGAGTTGACATCATTTACAATGGATCTTACTGGGCTACTTTCAACTCCAACTGAAGGCTGTGAAATCTCTATTGACACTCTAGATTTTCACTTGATCTTAGTCTCAGATTTACAAGACTCTAATGCTGCCATATATTGGACAATATCTTTTTTCCCTGGTTCTTTGTTACTATTTTCCACCTAAAAGACAATGTCAGGTTTCAACATAGTCAATGCAATAAACAAATCGAAATAAATAACAAATAAATTCAACCAAAAAGCAACACTGCAATCCGCCTCGAACAATTATATATAGAGCTCTCACATTTACTCTTGCTTTCATGCCTCTGTTCCTCTTTGTCAAATATTCTTCGGAACACCTAGTTTCCTTCAATGCTTCCCATTCTTTTGGAGATAGAGTGGAGTCTGTCCTATCTTTTCCTTCAATGATTAATTTTATGAAATTGTATCTATAGTTGTTCATCAGAAGCCTCATCTTAGAGTTTTAATATTTTCTAGAGATTTGTCCACCAACAGTCTCAAAAGAATTTTCCATTTTTTGTATAACATTTTCCATATTTCGTGGATCTTGATCTGCAAAATTTGATTTAGTAATATCCAAATGGGCCCTACATTTTGTTCCCAACTCGGAGGCCCACCTTGCTGCATTTGGCCCTATGGGATCACCATCTTTTGACACGTCAACCAAGAATGGATTCTTACCTTCTATTTTCCTTTCTTTTGCATTCCTTTTTGTAAATCTATACAAACCTTGACTCAATATTTGTCTTTTAACAAAAGCGGACACATCTTATGAACCACTGGCAATATTTCTAGCTGATCCAGTTCCATCAATAGATGCGATAGGTGTATTTTGAAGCACAACAGATGTAAGTGTATTATCATCACAACTTGCATTAACTGGAACTACATGCCTCTTGGCCACATCAGATTTGGCAGTAGGTAGCTCAATACAGGTCTCTAGATGTTGGTTCTAACATCTACTTTAATTTTGAATAAATGATCTCCAAACTTGATTTTTCTTTTATGTCATGATTATTGATAATCTCTTATAGACTTTGTGTGAAGAGATCATCCTTACATTGTACATCACCATGTGAAATATCTTCCTGCACATCACCACGTGCATTATCAATTTGCACATCATCAACACCACTATTATTTTCAGCAGCTACATTCATTGCATCATTAATGCATTTGCTTCTACGTGGAGTTGGTGGCAATACATCTTTATTTCCCTTTGATTTTTGCTCCACTTTCTCTTTGCTGTTTTTTTATGCCTATAAAAAGAATCATATTATGTCTTATATAAATAAAGTTCTTGCCTATAAAACATTAAACATTATTAAACAAATAATATACTACTTAAGTGGATTAACAACTTGCATGTTTGTCAGACCAAGAGAAGATAAATATTCATCATTCTTGGCTACATTTTCTCTGCGAGAGCACTCATATTCTGTCAAGATTTCTGCATTATCATTGAAGTCATATAGTTTGCGCTTCACATGCTTTTTCTTCATATCCTAAAGTCCAAATAAACAATAATGTATAAATCAACCACTTGAATCAATAGAACAACAATGGAATATGAGTTTGAAACTCAAATTTTTTTAATTGCATGTTTTGAAAAATTAAGTGCACAAGTGAAAGAACAAAAGCCACTTAAAATCATCCCATGAAGTGTTGCTTATATAACTTGAAATCAATATAAATAAGTGAAATAAAAACTCAGATTTTGTACTCAAATCAACAGTGGATAAACAATAAAAATACTTATAATTTAATTGAGTGATTGCTCCAAAAGCCAAACATATAGTAAGATGATCAAATGGGTTTATTATTAACCCTTAACAATAAGTGAAATGCACTTCAAAACATCAATGAACAACTAAGGTTTTGTATACAATGTACCAACAAAATAATGATGATTAGATTGAAAAATGCACGAGTAAAGCAACAATGAAAAATTACATCATACATATAATCAGAGTTTAGGTAACAAGCTAGTTAGGGTGACAAATCATCGTCATAATCATCTCCATTTCCACCAGGATCAAAATCATGATCACTTATGTGTACTTCTTCTTGATTTTCTTCGTCATCCTCATATGTGGCATGCAATACATTCTCTCTCCCAATCTCTTCTTTGGTAATCAAAGTCTCTTCTTTAATCACTCTATCATCATGTTCGACCACTTCTTCAAATGTTTCTTTTAAATTATCGATGTATTTCCCATCAAGTATTATATCGAGAGCTTCCATGAATTTTATTTTCGAATGAGACTCTGTTTGAATGACATACGACCATCCTGGGATTCTTACATCATCAATTAGAAATGATTGGTTAATTTGAAGAGGGGAGACATACAACTCATCCATCTTTGATAAAAATTGTCATGCATTTGCACGTACAAATCCATACTCATCATGTTCTACTACAGATGGTTTGACCCACTTACATTTTAAAAATACAGTACTAAGTTTCACCATAATCAACTTGAATATTTCTTGGATGAATCCAACATAAAATTTCTTTTCGATTTCATAAAGAAATTCAACACAATCACAATTTGTCTTTCCTTTGTCCTTTTCTTCCACTCTTAAATGACTACCATAGGCTGAAATTCCACTAAACTTCATAGCCCATATATGTGTAAGTTGTGAAAGCTCACTTTCCTTCACTGTTGTATCTTGACCTTCTTCTTTTGCATCATTGACTGCATTAACAATCCTTTCTTCAAATTTAGGAAAATAATCACCTCCAATCAAATCATGACATTTGCACTTTTGAGGTCGATTTTGCATCCATGTTTGATTATCTTCTTCGTATTTCCTACATAGAATATGAACGTATAAGATAATAAGATTATTAATATAAATCTGTAAATGCAATTGAATCAGTAAATTATTGTGTAAAAAATATTTTCACCTGCGCCACTTATCGAATGAAGATGTGTTCTGAAGAACATAGGCTTCTATTGCACTTCTTTCTTCATGTGATAGCTTAAAGCTCCTTCCATTGCCTTCTAATACTTCACCTTCAACTCTGTCATCTTCGTCATCATCCCATACAAGTCAATTGACACTTTTAAAATCCTTCATATATTTTGTGCAAAATCCCACGACCTCTTGGATTGAATATCCCTCAGACATGCTACCTTCTGGTTTTTCCCTAGTACGAACAATTTTTCTCAAAAAAATCATATATATCTCTATAGGATACATCCATCTTGTTCTTACTGGGCCACGATGATCTAGTTCATATTCAAGATGTATCAAAAGATGCATCGAAATGTTAAATATTGTTGGTGGAAATTCACATTCCAATAGACAAAGGACTTCAACAACCTCCTGCCTCAAACTAACAAAGTTCGAAGGATCTAATACATGTAAACCCATTCTCTTTAATATTAGGCCCAAACTTATAATTGCCAATCTTGGTCCCTTTTCAAACTTGATATATTGAGCACAATAGGTTAAATATTCTCCATTATGACAAGTCATGGGTCTTGAGGCCTCTTAAGCTATTCATGTTAGTTTTGATTCTAATATTACTACTTACATATCCAGTGGGAAAGAGAGTCTGAGACATCAACTTTAAGAATTGAATTGTGCACGTTGTTCCTTTGTCCAGACATAAGGACCACTAGGTTTTCTATATTTTTCATCATCATATTTTTCAACCAAAAGATTTCGACGAATCTTTAGTTGTTTCAAGTATTCACGTGATGAAACAATATTAGAAGCACCAAAAAGAGTTTATATAATATCATAGGCTATATTTTTCTCAGTATGCATAAAGTCAACGGTATGCATGATGGCTATATCCTTAAAGTATGGAAAATTATAAAATATGCACAATCTTTTTACACCACTTTCATTACATGGATAATGTCTACTACCACAAATCCCACCACTTTCAATAGACAACATTCTTTTCTATCCATTCTCAATAATGTATTCACTCGTTATTGGTAATGGTGCTTCACGATTGTCTTCCTAGCCATTGAAACGTGTTTTTTGTCGACGATATGGATGATCCATTTTCAGGTAATCACGATGTCCACAATAAACACACTTATGGAAACTTCTTGAGTGTCTCACAAAATCTTGAAATTTGCAGCAAAGACATCCATGGTATCCATGAACATTGAGACCAGTTAATGTGTCATATGCAGGAAGATCACGAATCATAAAAAATAATGTATCTCTTAAAGTGAATTTGATTGAATGACCATCCCTTAATAATTCAATTGCTTCAATTCCTTTCCACAATTCCATTAGCTCATCATATAATGGCTCTAAATAAGTATCGATTGTATATGAAGTCACACTTTTCTTTCCAGGTATAATCAATGATAACATTAAGAAAAATGGTTTAGTTGCTAACCATGGAGGCAAGTTATAATTTATTAAAAACACTAGCCAAGTTGACCATTTAGTACTTTGATCTGAGAATGGGTTCACCCCATATAGAGCCAAACCCAACCTTATATTACGAGGATCTTGGGAAAGATTGGGCCATCTTTTATCAAATTCCATCCACATCTTAGAATCAGACACATGTTGTTGTTTTCCATTAGTGCTTTTATTTTGAGCATGTCATTGCATAATTCACCAATGTCTTTGCACCTATACATTGGAAGTAATCATGGGATTAGTGGAAAGTGGCGAAGAACCTTCCTAGGAACCACAACTGATTTCAACCCTGGTTTATACCTCCCTTCTTGAAATTTTGGACATTCTGTCTCACTTGCAATATTTTTGCGAAACAATACACAACCATTCACACATGTGTGTATGTTCATACCCTAAGCCTAGCTTAGTGATTTGCTTTTTACATTGACTTCGTTTTGTTGGCAATGTGAAGTCACGTGGTAACAACTGACTGAATAATGCTAATAACTCATCTACACTCTCATTTGTCCAACCATGCACCACTTGCAAGTTTAGAATTTGAAGGATTGTTGTCAAATGAATTAACTTGCAATTAACATACACATGTTTTAAAGCTTCCTCCATTAAATTGGCCCAATCATCGTTTAGACCCTCATTCAAAATTCTGTGAACTTCAACCCCTTCATATAACATTTTTGCATCTTCATCTATGTTTGGTGCCACTTCAATGATGTTTGGTACCTCTTCATCTCTCATACTACGCAATTGTATCATATCTTCATAATAATTTGTGTTCCAAGGGTTTACACCACTATGTCCATGTCTTATCATATGTTGATAAATCAAATTTCTTTTTCTCACCTTTCCGCCAAGAGAATCATTACATGGACATGGATATTTGTCCATATCATTCTCATTGGATATTCTTTCATCATATGCATGGTATTCATCCATTTTCAACCTTCAAATTTGACTCATTTTTGATGTTCTGCATTCCAATACTAATTTGATATGTTAATTGACAAATCTCAGGTAATTTAGATAGTACAAGAGCACAAAATCAACTAAGTTGTTGTTAACAACAACAACATTGACAAGGAACTAAGCTAGTCTATGAGTTTTCATTTTCTAGTTGTGAAGAGAGGTTGGACAAAGCAAGCATTGCTCAGAGAAGCCAATAGGAAATGAGAAAGGTGTCATAGAAGAAGGAGTTTATCAGCCTTGGAAGATTTGAATCCTCTGCAGTTTGACAGTCTTGTGGAGCATGTAGTTCTTACTACAACTTCCCACTCTCAGTTTTGGCCAAGTTATTACAGATTAATGAGTTTGGGGGCACTTGAAGAAGATTGAATTATTTTTTTTTCACGAATTTTATGTCTTTTATTGCAGATTAATGATTTTGGGGGCACTTGAAGGAGCTTGAAAGAATTTTTTTCTGAAACTATCAGAGTTACATTTTTTTTCTAAAACTATTAGAGTTCCATTTTTATGATATTGAAGAATGCTAGGAAGTGACCACACTTGTGATTCTAGTTTAGATCTACTATATTCAACACAATAAAACATGCATCAGATATATCACTCATCAGGGTTTTCCAACCAACACAGACATAGACTATGGTGCCTCCAGTTATTATTCCTCCGAGTGTATCCATGACCAAGAGGACCCTATGTGTAACCACAAACCCCTTCATGAGTATGGGCATAACTAGTTGGTTATGTCCTTGTTTCTACAAGTAGTAATGATCATGCATAAGCATACATACATGGGAGGACATATCTTGGATTGGAAGAATGAACCCTGTTCTACATGAGGTCTCTGTTGACTTACCGATTATAATTGAAGAGCAACAAGAGGAAGATTAGTTAGAGGAAAACTTTTCACCTACTAGAAGAATGAAACTTTTATCTATAGAATATTTAAATAATGAGTCAGTGATTGAAAACAATAGACCCATTTCCTTTGACAAATATTTTGAACAAACTAAGCATATGTCTCTTGATCAATCATCTTGTGCAATAGCCGAGAATGTACCACTAGTTTTCATGGACACTTAGAGTTTGGATTTATGTAATAAAAAGAGTATGTTTATTGGATGTACTGTCTTGGAACATATTACAATACCTGAGAAAGAAAGTGATTCATATGCTAAGGAAATTTTTGATTACCCAAACTATGAATTTTTTTATACATTGTACCTTGATTTATTTGCTGACCTTGACTCATTGAAAGTTAATTATGACTTCCATGTATTTGAAAATGTTGGTTTAGTAGCATAGGAAATCTATATAGGAAATGTTTAGTAGAATAGTCAACCGAGAGATTAGGAGTTGGAATAGGAGTTGAAGGAGCAGGAGGATTAGTCCCGAGATAACTCATGATCAATTAGGAGTTTGAGGAGATGAATTAGTCAATATACTAGTCAGAGCCAGTCTTCAAGGGGGGTATAGAGACATTCTGGTAGGGGCTTGAGAGAGCCTTTCACCATTAACCAAAAGCCTTCCATTCACCTTTCAACATAAGCATTCAACCTTTAGACTTTCAACTTAAGCCATTCTCCTTTATCCTTTAGCCCCTCACCTCTCACAAAACAACACCTCACCTCACCTAATAACTGGAAATCGAAACCACCAAACTTACCCTCACAAGCACCGAATCACCCACCCCATAAAAACAAGATGGTCAATTTCTAATGAGGGGCAAAGTGATGGTAGTTTTCAATTGACAGATGTGGAAAATTATCTTGATTTACAAAACTAGGAAAAAATTGCCATTTAAATTATGTCAACAATATTTTCTCTCTAAGGTTCCTTAAAAAGCTTATTGAAATTAATTTTTTTCAGCTCAACCATCTCAAAAAACCAATGATATTTCCCTCTCACCTCATTCTTAACACTCCAAATGGTATTTGATATTTTCATCATCTTTGCATAGTTGTGAAAAATTAGGTGTTTTCATCTCCCCGTGCTACCCAAGTTGCTCTAGTGTTTTGCCTCCATTTTGATTCTTCCTAGTCAAGAAACTATTTTTTTTCATGGCTCCAAAACATTTAAGTTTCTTATCTTTTCTTCATTGAAAATTCCATTCATGTTAGGTTTGAAAATGTTAGAAATTTCTTCTTCCAGTATCCATGTCTACTCTTATGGATCCTTGAGTTTGGATTTGGCCCACTCAACAAATTTTATTTTCACAATTTTAAAATTGTCACTAAATTAAAATGTAACAGATTCCTCCAATCGATCGTCCATATGTTTCCATTCACTATTACGCAAATCCCTAAATTCAATATCCTCATACCAATGAGAGTTGAATTTAGAAGGGCTTGGGGCATTTTCATTCTGCCTCTCCCACTAGGAGAAATTTGGGAACATGAACATAAATATGCAACAATCCCCTTCGAACTAATCTTCATCAAAATAAAATACTACGGTGTGAATCATTTAAAATGTATATTAACTTAGTAAACCAAATGAAATTTTTTACTATCCTTGCAAGCACAAAAGGGTTGTTGTGATATGCAAGCTTGTTTTAAATTTTTTCATTCATAAGACTTTTGGGTAGCTATGAAATCTATGTACTGCAAGTTAGCTTAATCACTAAGCTATATTAGTACTTAATATTAACTTAGAAATTCATCTTAGGATAAATTATATTTATAAATCAATTATAAACTAAAACCTCAGCATTGAATTGGGCTTGTCAACTATTTTATGTATAATAGGCAATATTTGTTGTATGTGGCATGAAATATTGGAATTGGAAACCATATTATATGTCATGTCGATCAAAATGGGAAAAATAATATGCGACAAGAAATTGTTGAAGCCACAAATTCAAGGTTCATTTCAGAGGCAAAAAGATCAAGCAATTTGGACTTACTAAACTGCTTAGAAGAACTTGCTTTAGTATTGGGATCCTTATGTGGGACACTTTTTTAGTGAGATTTAAGACCCAAGTGCATATTTTCTCCTTTCATGTAAATTTTTGGCTTCATGTAATTATAAAGTTTTTGAAATGATTGTACATACCCATTAAGGCCTTTATTTCATTGCTCTTGAGGGTTACAACTATTTGCATATTTCCAGTGACGCATTGCAAACCTATTTGTGTGTGTGTCTCATATTCATAAAGATTCAAGGAAAGGAAGACGGGGACACAATTTTTGAGAATCACCAGAGTGACTCATCAAATTTCAAAGTACATTAGGGTAGAGAACATAGGGAATTTCTTTTATCTTGCGTATAAATAAGATATATAGAAAACATAAAAAAATAATTGTAATTTTAATAGTAATAATGAATTATGACTAATAACAAATGAAGACAATGCATCATGCAATCATACAATTTGAAATTTAAATAGGCCAATCCACACATCATATAATGATACATTCATACAATACCATCTGAAAATAGCTTGTGACACATCGTCCCCTTACAATTGTTGCAATAGTCATTTAGAAACATTAATCTCAAATGTGTTGCAATAGTTCTTTGGAATCATTGATGTCAATTTGAGTCTTTATAAGATAAGGTAAGGTAAGATAATTTTAGTAATGTCCAATGAATGACCATAAAAGTAGGTCAATCAGACTAAAACAATACATTCAATGTAGGCATGAAAAGTGGGAGTGCAAAAGCAACTCCCCAATCGATATTGAAAGAAGAGAGAGAAAGAACTAAGTGCCTATCAAAAAATTCAATGTTTAACTAAGAGAAGATATAAATAATGTGCAAGAATAAGAAACATGATAGAAATTTAAGAGTCTCAACACTGAACAAATGAGAGGATGTCAAGGCTTTCTAGTGCTCATGTTGGCTACTAAGGGTGAGGCCTTCAAAGGCATACATAATCCTATGGAAGACATGGAATGGATTGATCATCCCTCCCTCAAATATTAACTTATTCCTTACCCTCCATATAAAAATACATGCAATGTAGGCACAAAAAGTGGGAGTGAAAAAGCAACAACCCAATCAATATTGAAAGAAGAGAGAGAAAGAACTATGTGTCTATCCAAAAATTGAATGTTTAACTAAGAGAAGATATAAATAAGGTGCAAGTACAAGAAATATGCTAGAAATTTAAGAGTCTCAACATTGAACAAAAGATAGGATGTTAAGGCTTTCTAGTGCTCACGTTGGCTACTAAGGGTGAGGCCTTCAAAGACATACATAATGGTGAAAATCTATCACAAGGGTAGGGCCTTGAGAGAACCTTTCAACATTAACCAGAAACCTTCCATTCACCTTTCAACATAAGCATTTCACCTTTATACTTTCAACGTAAGCCATTCGCCTTTAGCCTTTAGCCCCTCACCTCTCAAAAAACAACACCTCACCTCACCTAAGAACTGGAAATTGGAACCACCAGAATTACCCTCAGAAGCACCGAATCACCCACCCCACAAAAACATGCTAGTCAATTTCTAACGAGGTGTAGAGTGGTGGTAGTTTTCAATTGATAGACGTGGAAGATATAGTAACACCGAATGTGTCAAACCAAATTCATCATCCACATGAATATCTAGGGTTTGCAAATGTAAATATCCAGAAAGGAATAGATCCCAATACAAAAATAGAAAATACAAACAAACATCTAGGGTTTGCAACCATAAATCTATTTACCTGTGACTTCCTTGTAGAAGGCCCCTACAAATTCGAATTCTTACTTTGCCTTTTGAGAAGTCTCCACGTCCTCTCCACAACATTTTTATCCGCTATGGCAATTGCTTATATACCAATACAACCTCCAATGATCGAATCAACTAAAACCCCTCTCCTCTGGTCGGCTCCAAGCTCCAATGGTCCAATTAACTAAAACCTCTCTCCTCTGGTCAGCTCCAACTCCAATTTAGACCTCATCGACTCCAATACTGCTTATAGGATCCAATATTGGTCAGTTTGAAAACCCAATTATATCTCTCTCTGCCCCGTCGAATATTTAACACTGCACCCACTCCCTCTGCGCAATATTGGTCAGGACGGAATCCCCAAATACACCTCCCTCTGCCCCATCGAATACTTAGCACTGCACCCACTCCCTTTGTGCCTATGGACTAGATGTATATTACCTGAAACCCCAATACAACCTCTGATGCTCGAATTAACTAAAACCTCTCTCCTCTAGTCGGTTCCCGCTCCAATTCAGACCTCACCAGATCCAATACTGCTTATGGGCTCCAATATTGGTCAAGATGAAAACCCCAATTACATCTTCCTCTACCTCGTTGAATATTTAACAATGCACCCACTCCCTCTGTGCAATATTGGTTAGGTTGAAAACCCAAAATACACCTCTCTCTGCCCCGTCAAATACTTACCACTGCACCCACTCCCTTTGCGCTCACGGGCTAGTTGTATATTACCTGAAACCCCAAACACACCTCCTTCCGCCCCGTCAAATATTTACCACTACACCCATGCCCTCTGCGCCCATGGACTAGATATATAATTACCTTAAGTGCATCGTATTTTACCACCTTATTTGCGCCCTTGTAAAATTACGAAGAGCACCGTATTCTCCCACCTTCTTCCCCCTCGTCAATTCTCTACACCCTCATCAAATTTTGAATGCAATCGATACCCTATTCTCCAACCGCTTCAAAGAGTATTCTGAATACATTAATTTTCAATATTTGTCATATGTCGTGAAATGAGTGAAATGATAACAAGAATTATTATAAAAACAATATTATAATATTATAATATTATAATATTATAATAATACAAAATATGATATATTTTCCATAACCATTGATTAATATATTTTAAATCATCCACATAACTATAGTGTATATAAAGTTTGTAAATTATATTGTGTGACTAATATTTATTTAGTTGTGCTTTCCCGACAATCAAATTAGTCATTTATTTAGTCGTTGTTATTTGTGTGACTAATTATTTAGATGTGATTTTTTTTCCGATAATCAAATTAGTCATCTATTTAGTCATTTGTCACTCTGTTGCAAAAAAGTAGTAGAATTTAGTAATTTTTTCATGTCGTGACTAAAAGTTTTAGTCACATAGTCATTTATTTGCCAAATTCTACTAGTGCTTCCAACGTATTAGGGTTATCATACTGTATCTTGTTGTTGATAAATGAGGTCAACCCACTCAAGTACCTTTGAATCTTCACTTGTTCATCCTTGATAAAAGACACATATTTTAGCAACTCTAAAATATC
Organism: Picea engelmannii; assembly: GCA_009831015.1. Classification (NCBI taxonomy): domain Eukaryota; kingdom Viridiplantae; phylum Streptophyta; class Pinopsida; order Pinales; family Pinaceae; genus Picea; species Picea engelmannii. Next base: position 43,417 of record ML847272.1, on the reverse strand, counting down.
CTTTCGTACTCATCTATCGTCAAACTCCCAAGCTTGAGTATGAATAACTCCTTCATTTTCCTATCATAGTACCGCTTGGTTAAGTATTTCTTTTGGAAATACCTCTTGAACCCTCTCCAAGTCACTTTATTCTCATCTACGTGTTGTACTTTCACGTACTGATCCCACCACATTGACGCCTTTCCTTTTAACCGATAGATAACAATTCTCCCTTCTGCCTGTGCAGAATAATTATGCAGCTGGAAATACTTCCTCATACCCAACAACCGGGTCTTTGCATCTTAATCCTTCTTGGGATCACCATCAAAGGTAGGAGGCTTAATATTATTCATTCCCCCTTGTAGCTCATCCACCCCAGTCCTTCTCTTATTCGTTCTAACATGAGATTGAATCAAACTACTCCGTGCTTTCCTAAAAGAATGCTTACTGACACTTCTTTCTTCTTTTCTTTCCTCATCATGAGGCGTGTGACTTCTTGTTATACTCGACTCTGTCTCCTTATCCATCTTCTTTTCTATTTTGTTCAGACTTTGCATCAATTTGACATTGAAGTCATCTTGTTGCGCCTTAGCTCTCATAAGCCTCTCATTATTGGCCTTGTAGCTCTGGACACCTTTCTGCAGTCCCTTTATGGTTTCTACCATATTCATGCGCTCCCCCTTGGATTTTGTACCATCAACACCCAAACCAACATATAGATCCCTGAATTCATCGTTAGGACTATAAGTCCTTTTCACATCTTCCATGCTTTTAACCTTCTGCAATGACTTTGTACTGCTCTAATCGTTGATAATTCTGCAAAATGTGCAGGCAATTGAGATTTTTTAAACAATTTCATGCAACAACTACATGAAAACTTTGCACTATTTTGTCAGAATCCTTCCCTCAGATTTCTTGGATGATTTTCACATTCCAAACTCTAGAGTCTTTGTGCGCATCATAACTCTACAACACCAATCAATGGTTTTCCACACAAACTAACTCTTCATTGCACGACACCAATTCTTAGCGCACACATCTATTCGTACTAGTCTCTGGCCCATACAAGTCCAGTGTTGAACCAATTGCTTTGAGACCACAATGTAATGACCCCAACCACCCCAGATTGGGCCATGTCACACAACCTTAACTTCTGAAATCAAACTGTAACATCCCTAGCATACTACTGAGCAATGTACTCTGAAGTTTCACTACGTAGATTCTAATCGGACACAAGTCCGCGCAATATCACTTGGAGTAACGTGCTCAACCCAAGCTTGAGTCGTGCCACACAACTTATAACAACAAAATCATCATTCTCTTTTTATCATAGCCTTATGCAGCAGAAGTAACCCACTAATTGCGTGCACCAACATATTAATCTCACAACATAACTGCGCGCACATCCATCTAGGCATCATGCGCCACTTCTGATTTCACTGTGCGCAAGGTATATTCCTTAAATGCACACACAAATTCTAGCCTCTTGGTGCACACATGCTATAATCCTACACACCAACCACTCAATCCTCTCCTTGAAGAACCATAACCAAATCACAAGGTTAACTTAACAGACAAGATTAAATAAATTTGTCATATCCATGCACAACTACAATTACAGGCTATAAGAACCATACTTACATGTGCAAGCAACATTAAATAGAATAATAGCAAATACTTATATGCAACAACATATAAGAATCAACCCATGTGAAACATAGATAAATAAGCACATAGTAAACAAGACAAGTGCATAAAGGACACTTATCTTTTATGAAAGTCACCAACCGTGGCCTTGACTCAGATGCTCCTCCCAACCATAGACATTGTTGCTCATAATCTTTCAGCAGCAGGTCACCCCTGAGCTGGGGCTCAACTCCACCAGGGTAAAAGGGTTCCTAGCGATATGCTAAGGTGTGAAAATCAACGAAATTTCCCAATCCTAGGTACCCGCTGCTACAACTAGCCCACAGTCCCTCATTACCCACGTACTTGTCACACCCAAGGAAGTGTTCCCCTTCTATGCTCAACAATCCTTCGGCTTCCTCACTTCCCTTCCCATGGTTACCAGCAATAGGTCGAACATGAATTCTTCAGACCTTGTGTCTAATGCTCAGTGCACCAGGGAACAACTCTCGACAAAAAATCTCACCTAGAGAGTAGCCAAATCAAAGTGGAAAATCCAATTATTACCTTATCTACATAGAGAAGCTTGTAGGGAGTTGAGGAGCTATAACCATAATTCTAATTTCGAGGAGTTGGGTTTTCAGATCATGAGCCTTCATTGGACAAATTTCCTTTAAATCCTTTCAAAAACTAGAATGGAAAAAACATGGAGGAGAAAGCAAGCTAGAAGTAGTCCAAAAAAAGCCATTAAAAATTATAACTGCAAAACAAATGCATTTGATGTATAAACAAACTGGAACTTGCATACCTTGGCTGAGTGCTTCAAATACTTGTTACAATAGGTACAAACAGTTACTACAACCACCAAGGCCAAGCTCTTTTACCAAGTTCGAAGAGCACTCTCATTCAATAGCAAAAATGAAATGAGCAAATCCAAAACCGAGGGTTGTATATGCAAGATCTGTTGTTAATGCCCACATCCTTGTAAATTGAATGCATGGACAACCATCATGTTAACCCAAATCCACATGCAAACAAAACCCTTGCCATGTCATATTTCCATTTTCCAACAAGTGCCATGGCAACCAACCATAAATAAGAACGAGTGCCAAGTATGTAGGAGGACCATGCGCCATATCAATGTATATCAACGCATATGTCAAATCATCGTATTACATAAGTATGAAATGATGGCTTGCTTAATTAGCTAGGGTTTAAACAATTCACAAATGGCATAAAACAAATAAATCACATTCTAAACGTATATCATACGAAGCCCCTTCTAATAACTAAAACTTGATCGATTTTAAACAACCATTGTATGCCATATACCATACGACACAAAGCTCAAATGATCTACAATCCCAAACTTAATACCATGTTGACAACCTCCAAAACTTTGTATAACCAAATATTATATGAAGCTCGAACAAATTCTTTGACCATATCACATGTATACCATATATTTGTTGCCATATATATAACCAATATAATTTATTGTTATATAAACTTAAGTGCCTCAAGTTTTGGACATGATAAATCATAGTGCAAGAAGACCTTTTGGTATGTGTACATGCAACATAAACAACCCTTCTTTATACTTATGCATCTGATCTTAACTTTGCATGCAACCAAGTAATAGAGTGGTCTTTTTTTTTTTTTGTTTCATAGGTTTTTTCCATCAAGAAAAATACTTGAGAATATTGTTGTACATTAATGTATCAATATACCTTTGAATGCTCTTTCAACCAACTAAACGTGTATATGTTGTCACTTTAGGAATAATTGAAAATAAAACTTCATTAATTTTCTCTTCTAGGGGGCCCCACCTACTAATTGTATTTATATATAAAAAAATTTAGTATGCCTTGCAACAATTTGCAGGCTATATAACTAGTGGCAAGTTTGTGAGTCAACATGTGGGTCTCCTTATCCCAAGCTCAAGTCCTAGTCATGAACTCAAAACTTGGTTGTATATCTCATGATTGAACATATCTCACTTAAGAAATAAAATCATAAATTACTTGTATATATAGAACAAAATCAACATTGCAAAAGTTTAAAATAAATAAACATTAAGTGAAATATAATAAGCAAAATATCTCTTATCATACGAAAAACACTAAGTATCATACACACTATTCAAGTACTTGACGCCAATTGGGTCTAGTTTGAGTGGTTGTGGGATGGAGTGTTATTCTTCCCATCCAAGTTCTATTCCCATAAGTGACATGTTGAGCTCATAGTGAGTCTATTGTTGTAACAACATTAAGTCCTATTGTTGACCTACCTTTATTATTGAAGAATCTAGGGTTTACCCTTTGTATCATCCTTGGAATGAGAAGCGCCTGGGGATTTTCTCCGAGATATGTTACCTAGAAAGAAAAACAAAATCAAGTAGTTGATCAAGTATACGATCAATGCTAAAATATACATGTTTGAAATAGTATCAATATAATCTCAATGTCACTACTAAAGGAACAAAGTGTAGTGCATGCCAATATAAATAGGCTTATGCCCATGATCATGATCATGATCATAATCAAGAATATAAACAAGAAGATTCCACTGTGGAAGAACAATGCAAAGATGTAGATCTCTACGATGTGCATGTACAGACATATAAATGCAGAGTAGTTAGGCACCATTTTGAAAATTGAATGCTTCATAAATTAATACGATTTTTTTTTCTTTAAATCGAAACATAACTTTTTATATTAAGTAAAAGGGGGTCGTTGAAGCCAATAGTTGAGTACATTCTTCTATATCAATATATTTACTCAATATTATACATTGATAAGAGCATACAACCATAATTTATAGTGTCCTAACAAAACATATGTTCCAAGTTAGCTTACAAGTGGCCAGTCTTACATAGATACCCAAAAAACAACAAACTCGGTGATACATATTACATATGACAACAAAAAATAAACACTTTCTTTAAATTTTTGTCCCTCATTGGTAGGGGGAATATTAGAGCCTTCAATTTCCATAATCTCACTACGTGGATGGGATGATTCTTCTTCCTTCTAGGCTTCATAGGTCAAATTTTCTAATTGTTGAATGTTGGAAGCCATTGAGAGATTTACCACCTGTGTAGTTATAGTTAAACTGTGGATTTTGTTAATTTCTAGCTCCAAGAAATCAATTCTCTACTTCTGGAGCAAGAGAATGTTCATGATATTGGCATTATAGGAAGAAACAACCCGTTCCAATTCCAAAATCTTTGAGATTATCACTAACAATGCATTGCTATTAGCCTAAGAGATATCCCCATATATAGAGAGAAATATCCTAAATTATTTGACTATCTCATTATCCATTGTTGAGTATAAAAGGTACTCAAATATGACCCCAAACCAAAGAAACAAACCCAACTGACAACAAGCGGAAAGAAACCCATAACTGTAAACTAGAGAACCAAAGGGTGGGCCAGGAAAACTATATTCAACCACTCTTTATTCACTAAATTTCTAAAATTCTCAAAGAKAATCCCTTGTSTGGTTGCAATAAGGCATATATCCAAATGGTTTAGTTTCATTTTATAGTGTTCAAAGTGAAAAAKCCAAATTTTACGAGATTTTCTTACYAAGATAAAGGTTTGAAGTGGCAATTTGTTCTAAGCATTTGAAGTAAGCCGATTTCCTAAGCCATAAACTGGACATACCAACAATATTCCACTCTTCCTAGAGTCCAATCATTTTCCTTCTAGAAAAGAATCACCTTCATCTCCTTGCGAACACCAAACACTTCCACTCCAGTAATCATCACGAGCCAATAACACCAAATCCCCCAATTCAAAATGTGAAGCCAGACCACCACATGGAATGAATCCACCATAACATTTTATACCATGAACATAATCAACATCAGGGCTTATCAATGCCGAAGTCGTCAAGCGAACAAACAAATTCCAAGGAGAGCCTCTATCTTCCATGATAAATAAATAGATCATGCAATTCGTAGAGCATTTAATAATCACACATGTAGTATGAGAGATTAAATGGGAGGGGGGGAACAAAACTACACTTCACACTCAACCCAATATTTTGCCATCCCATCTCCTTTATGCAATGCATTATGAAGGGGTTTTTAATAATCCACCAATCCAAATAATTAAGGGATTGGGTAGTACCTAAAATCGCAATTAAAAGACACAATTCCTAGACTCAACTCCACAACAAAATTGGCCCAGTAGTCCACCTCAAAGTTAATATCTCGCTTGATATGCAAAAGGGTAATCTTATCAAATGAGGCGAGTTCATGTTTGATTCTTGATATCAAGTTTTTGAATTTTTTTCCAACTGGATTGGATTGGAATATCATTGATTTGATGACCAACAATGAGTCCACGAAGATCATTAATGATCAAATGTTATCTCCCTTTACAATGATTATCCCACACAACAAAGAGTTTTCCTCATCTAGATTACTAGAAACCATTCCTAAACCCCAAACATACTACTTCAATTTATTTCCCCTGAGATCGTAGAGAATCCCACCCGCTCCTGCCACCACTAAATCTATACAATGTTTAATAAACATATAATGAAATCATATATATACCTACTAGTTCACACCCATATGGTTGCATCATTGTACCATTTGGTGAACCTCCCCTCTACATCCTTAATATCTTGTTCCTCCTCACTCATATTAGGCAATGGAACAATGGGGAGAGTGCATTTGAGGACTTTTGTTTTATAAAATCCCTCTCCATTTGGGATGTTGTGAAACACTGCATTTGAATCCTCACTCTTAAACAACCTCAACAACATGGACAACCTTTTAATACAAAGTAATCATGCATCTATGCCTTTGCACTATTGTGGAATTGATGAATTAGTACATGTTAAATGTAATATTTTTAAAGCATTAATGAAATATTAAGATACAAAATAAAATAATTTGAATAGTAACTATTTCTCGGGCTATCCAATACTTGATGCTCGTTGATCCAAAGCAAACGTAGTAGACTTGCACGGATTTGTAGAGCCAAATTGAGGACTTTTATTTTATAAAATCTCTCTCCCATTGAGATGTTGTGCAATGTTGCATTTGGATCCTCACTCTCAAACAAACCCTCGACAACATGGATAACCTTTCAATACAGAGTAATTATGCATTTATGCCTCTGCATTATCATTGAATGCATGGTTTAATACATATTTAAATATATGATCTTTAAAGTATTAATGAAATATTAAAATATAAAATTGTTGATACTGAGAGGGGGGTGAATCGGTATCAAGTACAATTTAAAAACTTTTTCAAATTATACTTAAACCATTCAACTATATCCAATGAGCAATGAACAATAGTATAAGAGTTACACCAATACACCACAATACACCATGCACAATATATGAGAAATAATCAATAGTTATTGTTCAAGGGAAGTAATGACTTCCAAAGGTAGCTACAACTTCCAAATGTAAAGGAAGGGATAAATATCCAAGAGGAAGATACAATCCTCCAATATCAAGAGAGAGTTGAACTCTCCATCCTTGCCCCTTCCTTCCACCCAAGAATATATGAGAGATAATAAAACTTTACATTAAATCATCACCATCAACTAATCATCACATAGAACCTGATAATGCTTTCTGAGACTTTTTCAATTTCTGCAATTCTTCAATTCTTGGAGTAATCTGATCCTGTATATAATATTACTCAATGTATTCTCTGAAACTCCGCCAAGTTTCACTCCTTGAATCCTCCCAAAAAAGAAGTTATAGAAAGAATGGTAGACTTTATTCAATTCTGGTCTCTTCAAGAGACCGAACTTGTACATAATGCCTCGTGCTCAGTATTTAACATCCGATTTTGAAACTTACACAAAAGAAACTAAAGTCCGTACTATTTCCAATGAAATTTGTCCCACTTCATTTGGATTCTCAATGAATAAATTATGACTGTTTTACCCAGAACACCTGTTTATTGACTAGCTTCAGGACTGGTCACAAACCCTATCTTCCACAGAGTGTATCTCCATAATTATAGCGAATCAAGAGCTGGAATTTTTACCAGAGGTACCTTGATATGTCTTCTC
>ML847272.1:0-18523 GCA_009831015.1 Picea engelmannii | reverse complement strand
CGTTGGAAGCACTAGTAGAATTTGGCAAATAAATGACTATGTGACTAAAACTTTTAGTCACGACATGAAAAAATTACTAAATTCTACTACTTTTTTGCAACAGAGTGACAAATGACTAAATAGATGACTAATTTGATTATCGGGAAAAAAATCACATCTAAATAATTAGTCACACAAATAACAACGACTAAATAAATGACTAATTTGATTGTCGGGAAAACACAACTAAATAAATATTAGTCACACAATATAATTTACAAACTTTATATACACTATAGTTATGTGGATGATTTAAAATATATTAATCAATGGTTATGAAAAATATATCATATTTTGTATTATTATAATATTATAATATTGTTTTTATAATAATTCTTGTTATCATTTCACTCATTTCACGACATATGACAAATATTGAAAATTAATGTATTCAAACTACTCTTTGAAGCGGTTGGAGAATAGGGTATCGATTGCATTCAAAATTTGACAAGGGTGCAGAGAATTGACGAGGGGGAAGAAGGTGGGAGAATACGGTGCTCTTCGTAATTTTACAAGGGCGCAAAGAAGGTGGTAGAATACGATGCACTTTAGGTAATTATATACCTAGTCCATGGGCGCAGAGGGCATGGGTGTAGTGGTAAATATTTGACGGGGCGGAAGGAGGTGTGTTTGGGGTTTCAGGTAATATACAACTAGTCCATGAGCGCAGAGGGAGTGGGTGCAGTGGTAAGTATTTGACGGGGCAGAGAGAGGTGTATTTTGGGTTTTCGACCTAACCAATATTGCACAGAGGGAGTGGGTGCATTGTTAAATATTCAACGAAGTAGAGTAAGATGTAATTGGGGTTTTCATCTTGACCAATATTGGAGCCCATAAGCAGTATTGGATCTGGTGAGGTCTGAATTGGAGCCGGAACCGACCAGAGGAGAGGGGTTTTAGTTAATTCGAGCATCGGAGGTTGTATTGGGGTTTCCGGTAATATACATCTAGTCCATAGGCACAAAGGGAGTGGGTGCAGTGCTAAGTATTCGACGGGGCAGAGGGAGGTGTATTTGGGGATTCTGTCCTGACCAATATTACGCAGAGTGAGTGGGTGCAGTGTTAAATATTCGACGGGGCAGAGAGAGGTATAATTGGGTTTTCGACCTGACCAATATTGGATCCTATAAGCAGTATTGGAGTCGATGAGGTCTAAATTGGAGCTGGAGCTGACCAGAGGAGAGGGGTTTTAGTTAATTGGACCATTGGAGCTTGGAGCCGACCAGAGGAGAGGGGTTTTAGTTGATTCGAGCATTGGAGGTTGTATAGGTATATAAGAAACTGCCATAGCGAATAAAAATGTTGTGGAGAGGACGTGGAGACTTCTCAAAAGGCAAAGTAAGAATTCGAATTTGTAGGGGCCTTCTACAGGGAAGTCACAGGTAAATAGATTTATGGTTGCAAACCCTAAATGTTTGTTTGTATTTTCTATTTTTGTATTGGGATCTATTCCTTTATGGATATTTACATTTGCAAACCCTAGATATTTATGTGGATGATGAATTTGGTTTGACACATTCGGTGTTAATATATCTTCCACGTCTATCAATTGAAAACTACCACCACTCTACACCTCGTTAGAAATTGACCAACATGTTTTTGTGGGGTGGGTGATTCGGTGCTTGTGAGGGTAATTCTGGTGGTTCCAATTTCCAATTCTTAGGTGAGGTGAGGTGAGGTGTTGTTTTGTGAGAGGTGAGGGGCTAAAGGCTAAAGGCGAATGGCTTACGTTGAAAGTATAAAGGTGAAATGCTTATGTTGAAAGGTGAATGGAAGGTTTCTGGTTAATGTTGAAAGGTTCTCTCAAGGCCCTACCCTTGTGAGAGCTTTTCACCATTATGTATGTCTTTGAAGGCCTCACCCTTAGTCGCCAACGTGAGCATTAGAAAGCCTTGACATCATATCTTTTGTTCAATGCTGAGACTCTTAAATTTCTAGCATATTTCTTGTACTTGCACCTTATTTATATCTTCTCTTAGTTAAACATTCAATTTTTGGATAGACACATGGTTCTTTCTCTCTCTTCTTTCAATATTGATTGGGTTGTTGCTTTTTCACTCCCACTTTTTGTGCCTACATTGCATGTATTTTTATATGGAGAGTAAGGAATAAGTTAATATTTGAGGGAGGGATGATCAATCCATTCCATGTCTTCCATAGGATTATGTATGCCTTTGAAGGCCTCACCCTTAGTAGCCAACATGAGCACTAGAAAGCCTTGACATCCTCTCATTTGTTCAGTGTTGAGACTCTTAAATTTCTATCATGTTTCTTATTCTTGCACATTATTTATATCTTCTCTTAGTTAAACATTGAATTTTTTGATAGGCACTTAGTTCTTTCTCTCTCTTCTTTCAATATCGATTGGGGAGTTGCTTTTGCACTCCCACTTTTCATGCCTACATTGAATGTATTGTTTTAGTCTGATTGACCTACTTTTATGGTCATTCATTGGACATTACTAAAATTATCTTACCTTACCTTATCTTATAAAGACTCAAATTGACATCAATGATTCCAAAGAACTATTGCAACACATTTGAGATTAATGTTTCTAAATGACTATTGCAACAATTGTAAGGGGACGATGTGTCACAAGCTATTTTCAGATGGTATTGTATGAATGTATCATTATATGATGTGTGGATTGGCCTATTTAAATTTCAAATTGTATGATTGCATGATGCATTGTCTTCATTTGTTATTAGTCATAATTCATTATTACTATTAAAATTACAATTATTTTTTTATGTTTTCTATATATCTTATTTATACGCAAGATAAAAGAAATTCCCTATGTTCTCTACCCTAATGTACTTTGAAATTTGATGAGTCACTCTGGTGATTCTCAAAAATTGTGTCCCCGTCTTCCTTTCCTTGAATCTTTATGAATATGAGACACACACACAAATAGGTTTGCAATGCGTCACTGGAAATATGCAAATAGTTGTAACCCTCAAGAGCAATGAAATAAAGGCCTTAATGGGTATGTACAATCATTTCAAAAACTTTATAATTACATGAAGCCAAAAATTTACATGAAAGGAGAAAATATGCACTTGGGTCTTAAATCTCACTAAAAAAGTGTCCCACATAAGGATCCCAATACTAAAGCAAGTTCTTCTAAGCAGTTTAGTAAGTCCAAATTGCTTGATCTTTTTGCCTCTGAAATGAACCTTGAATTTGTGGCTTCAACAATTTCTTGTCGCATATTATTTTTCCCATTTTGATCGACATGACATATAATATGGTTTCCAATTCCAATATTTCATGCCACATACAACAAATATTGCCTATTATACATAAAATAGTTGACAAGCCCAATTCAATGCTGAGGTTTTAGTTTATAATTGATTTATAAATATAATTTATCCTAAGATGAATTTCTAAGTTAATATTAAGTACTAATATAGCTTAGTGATTAAGCTAACTTGCAGTACATAGATTTCATAGCTACCCAAAAGTCTTATGAATGAAAAAATTTAAAACAAGCTTGCATATCACAACAACCCTTTTGTGCTTGCAAGGATAGTAAAAAATTTCATTTGGTTTACTAAGTTAATATACATTTTAAATGATTCACACCGTAGTATTTTATTTTGATGAAGATTAGTTCGAAGGGGATTGTTGCATATTTATGTTCATGTTCCCAAATTTCTCCTAGTGGGAGAGGCAGAATGAAAATGCCCCAAGCCCTTCTAAATTCAACTCTCATTGGTATGAGGATATTGAATTTAGGGATTTGCGTAATAGTGAATGGAAACATATGGACGATCGATTGGAGGAATCTGTTACATTTTAATTTAGTGACAATTTTAAAATTGTGAAAATAAAATTTGTTGAGTGGGCCAAATCCAAACTCAAGGATCCATAAGAGTAGACATGGATACTGGAAGAAGAAATTTCTAACATTTTCAAACCTAACATGAATGGAATTTTCAATGAAGAAAAGATAAGAAACTTAAATGTTTTGGAGCCATGAAAAAAAATAGTTTCTTGACTAGGAAGAATCAAAATGGAGGCAAAACACTAGAGCAACTTGGGTAGCACGGGGAGATGAAAACACCTAATTTTTCACAACTATGCAAAGATGATGAAAATATCAAATACCATTTGGAGTGTTAAGAATGAGGTGAGAGGGAAATATCATTGGTTTTTTGAGATGGTTGAGCTGAAAAAAATTAATTTCAATAAGCTTTTTAAGGAACCTTAGAGAGAAAATATTGTTGACATAATTTAAATGGCAATTTTTTCCTAGTTTTGTAAATCAAGATAATTTTCCACATCTGTCAATTGAAAACTACCATCACTTTGCCCCTCATTAGAAATTGACCATCTTGTTTTTATGGGGTGGGTGATTCGGTGCTTGTGAGGGTAAGTTTGGTGGTTTCGATTTCCAGTTATTAGGTGAGGTGAGGTGTTGTTTTGTGAGAGGTGAGGGGCTAAAGGATAAAGGAGAATGGCTTAAGTTGAAAGTCTAAAGGTTGAATGCTTATGTTGAAAGGTGAATGGAAGGCTTTTGGTTAATGGTGAAAGGCTCTCTCAAGCCCCTACCAGAATGTCTCTATACCCCCCTTGAAGACTGGCTCTGACTAGTATATTGACTAATTCATCTCCTCAAACTCCTAATTGATCATGAGTTATCTCGGGACTAATCCTCCTGCTCCTTCAACTCCTATTCCAACTCCTAATCTCTCGGTTGACTATTCTACTAAACATTTCCTATATAGATTTCCTATGCTACTAAACCAACATTTTCAAATACATGGAAGTCATAATTAACTTTCAATGAGTCAAGGTCAGCAAATAAATCAAGGTACAATGTATAAAAAAATTCATAGTTTGGGTAATCAAAAATTTCCTTAGCATATGAATCACTTTCTTTCTCAGGTATTGTAATATGTTCCAAGACAGTACATCCAATAAACATACTCTTTTTATTACATAAATCCAAACTCTAAGTGTCCATGAAAACTAGTGGTACATTCTCGGCTATTGCACAAGATGATTGATCAAGAGACATATGCTTAGTTTGTTCAAAATATTTGTCAAAGGAAATGGGTCTATTGTTTTCAATCACTGACTCATTATTTAAATATTCTATAGATAAAAGTTTCATTCTTCTAGTAGGTGAAAAGTTTTCCTCTAACTAATCTTCCTCTTGTTGCTCTTCAATTATAATCGGTAAGTCAACAGAGACCTCATGTAGAACAGGGTTCATTCTTCCAATCCAAGATATGTCCTCCCATGTATGTATGCTTATGCATGATCATTACTACTTGTAGAAACAAGGACATAACCAACTAGTTATGCCCATACTCATGAAGGGGTTTGTGGTTACACATAGGGTCCTCTTGGTCATGGATACACTCGGAGGAATAATAACTGGAGGCACCATAGTCTATGTCTGTGTTGGTTGGAAAACCCTGATGAGTGATATATCTGATGCATGTTTTATTGTGTTGAATATAGTAGATCTAAACTAGAATCACAAGTGTGGTCACTTCCTAGCATTCTTCAATATCATAAAAATGGAACTCTAATAGTTTTAGAAAAAAAATGTAACTCTGATAGTTTCAGAAAAAAATTCTTTCAAGCTCCTTCAAGTGCCCCCAAAATCATTAATCTGCAATAAAAGACATAAAATTCGTGAAAAAAAAATAATTCAATCTTCTTCAAGTGCCCCCAAACTCATTAATCTGTAATAACTTGGCCAAAACTGAGAGTGGGAAGTTGTAGTAAGAACTACATGCTCCACAAGACTGTCAAACTGCAGAGGATTCAAATCTTCCAAGGCTGATAAACTCCTTCTTCTATGACACCTTTCTCATTTCCTATTGGCTTCTCTGAGCAATGCTTGCTTTGTCCAACCTCTCTTCACAACTAGAAAATGAAAACTCATAGACTAGCTTAGTTCCTTGTCAATGTTGTTGTTGTTAACAACAACTTAGTTGATTTTGTGCTCTTGTACTATCTAAATTACCTGAGATTTGTCAATTAACATATCAAATTAGTATTGGAATGCAGAACATCAAAAATGAGTCAAATTTGAAGGTTGAAAATGGATGAATACCATGCATATGATGAAAGAATATCCAATGAGAATGATATGGACAAATATCCATGTCCATGTAATGATTCTCTTGGCGGAAAGGTGAGAAAAAGAAATTTGATTTATCAACATATGATAAGACATGGACATAGTGGTGTAAACCCTTGGAACACAAATTATTATGAAGATATGATACAATTGCGTAGTATGAGAGATGAAGAGGTACCAAACATCATTGAAGTGGCACCAAACATAGATGAAGATGCAAAAATGTTATATGAAGGGGTTGAAGTTCACAGAATTTTGAATGAGGGTCTAAACGATGATTGGGCCAATTTAATGGAGGAAGCTTTAAAACATGTGTATGTTAATTGCAAGTTAATTCATTTGACAACAATCCTTCAAATTCTAAACTTGCAAGTGGTGCATGGTTGGACAAATGAGAGTGTAGATGAGTTATTAGCATTATTCAGTCAGTTGTTACCACGTGACTTCACATTGCCAACAAAACGAAGTCAATGTAAAAAGCAAATCACTAAGCTAGGCTTAGGGTATGAACATACACACATGTGTGAATGGTTGTGTATTGTTTCGCAAAAATATTGCAAGTGAGACAGAATGTCCAAAATTTCAAGAAGGGAGGTATAAACCAGGGTTGAAATCAGTTGTGGTTCCTAGGAAGGTTCTTCGCCACTTTCCACTAATCCCATGATTACTTCCAATGTATAGGTGCAAAGACATTGGTGAATTATGCAATGACATGCTCAAAATAAAAGCACTAATGGAAAACAACAACATGTGTCTGATTCTAAGATGTGGATGGAATTTGATAAAAGATGGCCCAATCTTTCCCAAGATCCTCGTAATATAAGGTTGGGTTTGGCTCTATATGGGGTGAACCCATTCTCAGATCAAAGTACTAAATGGTCAACTTGGCTAGTGTTTTTAATAAATTATAACTTGCCTCCATGGTTAGCAACTAAACCATTTTTCTTAATGTTATCATTGATTATACCTGGAAAGAAAAGTGTGACTTCATATACAATCGATACTTATTTAGAGCCATTATATGATGAGCTAATGGAATTGTGGAAAGGAATTGAAGCAATTGAATTATTAAGGGATGGTCATTCAATCAAATTCACTTTAAGAGATACATTATTTTTTATGATTCGTGATCTTCCTGCATATGACACATTAACTGGTCTCAATGTTCATGGATACCATGGATGTCTTTGCTGCAAATTTCAAGATTTTGTGAGACACTCAAGAAGTTTCCATAAGTGTGTTTATTGTGGACATCGTGATTACCTGAAAATGGATCATCCATATCGTCGACAAAAAACACGTTTCAATGGCTAGGAAGACAATCGTGAAGCACCATTACCAATAACGAGTGAATACATTATTGAGAATGGATAGAAAAGAATGTTGTCTATTGAAAGTGGTGGGATTTGTGGTAGTAGACATTATCCATGTAATGAAAGTGGTGTAAAAAGATTGTGCATATTTTATAATTTTCCATACTTTAAGGATATAGCCATCATGCATACCGTTGACTTTATGCATACTGAGAAAAATATAGCCTATGATATTATATAAACTCTTTTTGGTGCTTCTAATATTGTTTCATCACGTGAATACTTGAAACAACTAAAGATTCGTCGAAATCTTTTGGTTGAAAAATATGATGATGAAAAATATAGAAAACCTAGTGGTCCTTATGTCTGGACAAAGGAACAACGTGCACAATTCAATTCTTAAAGTTGATGTCTCAGACTCTCTTTCCCACTGGATATGTAAGTAGTAATATTAGAATCAAAACTAACATGAATAGCTTAAGAGGCCTCAAGACCCATGACTTGTCATAATGGAGAATATTTAACCTATTGTGCTCAATATATCAAGTTTGAAAAGGGACCAAGATTGGCAATTATAAGTTTGGGCCTAATATTAAAGAGAATGGGTTTACATGTATTAGATCCTTCGAACTTTGTTAGTTTGAGGCAGGAGGTTGTTGAAGTCCTTTGTCTATTGGAATGTGAATTTCCACCAACAATATTTAACATTTCGATGCATCTTTTGATACATCTTGAATATGAACTAGATCATCGTGGCCCAGTAAGAACAAGATGGATGTATCCTATAGAGATATATATGATTTTTTTGAGAAAAATTGTTCGTACTAGGGAAAAACCAGAAGGTAGCATGTCTGAGGGATATTCAATCCAAGAGGTCGTGGGATTTTGCACAAAATATATGAAGGATTTTAAAAGTGTCAATTGACTTGTATGGGATGATGACGAAGATGACAGAGTTGAAGGTGAAGTATTAGAAGGCAATGGAAGGAGCTTTAAGCTATCACATGAAGAAAGAAGTGCAATAGAAGCCTATGTTCTTCAGAACACATCTTCATTCGATAAGTGGCGCAGGTGAAAATATTTTTTACACAATAATTTACTGATTCAATTGCATTTACAGATTTATATTAATAATCTTATTATCTTATACGTTCATATTCTATGTAGGAAATACGAAGAAGATAATCAAACATGGATGCAAAATCGACCTCAAAAGTGCAAATGTCATGATTTGATTGGAGGTGATTATTTTCCTAAATTTGAAGAAAGGATTGTTAATGCAGTCAATGATGCAAAAGAAGAAGGTCAAGATACAACAGTGAAGGAAAGTGAGCTTTCACAACTTACACATATATGGGCTATGAAGTTTAGTGGAATTTCAGCCTATGGTAGTCATTTAAGAGTGGAAGAAAAGGACAAAGGAAAGACAAATTGTGATTGTGTTGAATTTCTTTATGAAATCGAAAAGAAATTTTATGTTGGATTCATCCAAGAAATATTCAAGTTGATTATGGTGAAACTTAGTACTGTATTTTTAAAATGTAAGTGGGTCAAACCATCTGTAGTAGAACATGATGAGTATGGATTTGTACGTGCAAATGCATGACAATTTTTATCAAAGATGGATGAGTTGTATGTCTCCCCTCTTCAAATTAACCAATCATTTCTAATTGATGATGTAAGAATCCCAGGATGGTCGTATGTCATTCAAACAGAGTCTCATTCGAAAATAAAATTCATGGAAGCTCTCGATATAATACTTGATGGGAAATACATCGATAATTTAAAAGAAACATTTGAAGAAGTGGTCGAACATGATGATAGAGTGATTAAAGAAGAGACTTTGATTACCAAAGAAGAGATTGGGAGAGAGAATGTATTGCATGCCACATATGAGGATGACGAAGAAAATCAAGAAGAAGTACACATAAGTGATCATGATTTTGATCCTGGTGGAAATGGAGATGATTATGACGATGATTTGTCACCCTAACTAGCTTGTTACCTAAACTCTGATTATATGTATGATGTAATTTTTCATTGTTGCTTTACTCGTGCATTTTTCAATCTAATCATCATTATTTTGTTGGTACATTGTATACAAAACCTTAGTTGTTCATTGATGTTTTGAAGTGCATTTCACTTATTGTTAAGGGTTAATAATAAACCCATTTGATCATCTTACTATATGTTTGGCTTTTGGAGCAATCACTCAATTAAATTATAAGTATTTTTATTGTTTATCCACTGTTGATTTGAGTACAAAATCTGAGTTTTTATTTCACTTATTTATATTGATTTCAAGTTATATAAGCAACACTTCATGGGATGATTTTAAGTGGCTTTTGTTCTTTCACTTGTGCACTTAATTTTTCAAAACATGCAATTAAAAAAATTTGAGTTTCAAACTCATATTCCATTGTTGTTCTATTGATTCAAGTGGTTGATTTATACATTATTGTTTATTTGGACTTTAGGATATGAAGAAAAAGCATGTGAAGCGCAAACTATATGACTTCAATGATAATGCAGAAATCTTGACAGAATATGAGTGCTCTCGCAGAGAAAATGTAGCCAAGAATGATGAATATTTATCTTCTCTTGGTCTGACAAACATGCAAGTTGTTAATCCACTTAAGTAGTATATTATTTGTTTAATAATGTTTAATGTTTTATAGGCAAGAACTTTATTTATATAAGACATAATATGATTCTTTTTATAGGCATAAAAAAACAGCAAAGAGAAAGTGGAGCAAAAATCAAAGGGAAATAAAGATGTATTGCCACCAACTCCACGTAGAAGCAAATGCATTAATGATGCAATGAATGTAGCTGCTGAAAATAATAGTGGTGTTGATGATGTGCAAATTGATAATGCACGTGGTGATGTGCAGGAAGATATTTCACATGGTGATGTACAATGTAAGGATGATCTCTTCACACAAAGTCTATAAGAGATTATCAATAATCATGACATAAAAGAAAAATCAAGTTTGGAGATCATTTATTCAAAATTAAAGTAGATGTTAGAACCAACATCTAGAGACCTGTATTGAGCTACCTACTGCCAAATCTGATGTGGCCAAGAGGCATGTAGTTCCAGTTAATGCAAGTTGTGATGATAATACACTTACATCTGTTGTGCTTCAAAATACACCTATCGCATCTATTGATGGAACTGGATCAGCTAGAAATATTGCCAGTGGTTCATAAGATGTGTCCGCTTTTGTTAAAAGACAAATATTGAGTCAAGGTTTGTATAGATTTACAAAAAGGAATGCAAAAGAAAGGAAAATAGAAGGTAAGAATCCATTCTTGGTTGACGTGTCAAAAGATGGTGATCCCATAGGGCCAAATGCAGCAAGGTGGGCCTCCGAGTTGGGAACAAAATGTAGGGCCCATTTGGATATTACTAAATCAAATTTTGCAGATCAAGATCCACGAAATATGGAAAATGTTATACAAAAAATGGAAAATTCTTTTGAGACTGTTGGTGGACAAATCTCTAGAAAATATTAAAACTCTAAGATGAGGCTTCTGATGAACAACTATAGATACAATTTCATAAAATTAATCATTGAAGGAAAAGATAGGACAGACTCCACTCTATCTCCAAAAGAATGGGAAGCATTGAAGGAAACTAGGTGTTCCGAAGAATATTTGACAAAGAGGAACAGAGGCATGAAAGCAAGAGTAAATGTGAGAGCTCTATATATAATTGTTCGAGGCGGATTGCAGTGTTGCTTTTTGGTTGAATTTATTTGTTATTTATTTCGATTTGTTTATTGCATTGACTATGTTGAAACCTGACATTGTCTTTTAGGTGGAAAATAGTAACAAAGAACCAGGGAAAAAAGATATTGTCCAATATATGGCAGCATTAGAGTCTTGTAAATCTGAGACTAAGATCAAGTGAAAATCTAGAGTGTCAATAGAGATTTCACAGCCTTCAGTTGGAGTTGAAAGTAGCCCAGTAAGATCCATTGTAAATGATGTCAACTCGAGTGTTGGGTACCAACATGTAATGAGTTGCATACATGATCTCAGTGAGACAATTTCGCAGTTGGTTGCCTATGTTAAGCCTATATTTTTTGCATGGAAACAACAAAATTCCATTGATTCAAGTGAGGTAAGAGGATATATAGATCTCATTTCTTCTTGTTTGAACATGTGTAAGCCATTTCTTCTTGCAAAGCAACCTATTGTATCTCATTTCTTCTTGTTTAACTAGTTTTTGTGCTTGTAAATTGAACTATAAGTTGTAGGTTTTTCTGTGTTCCACTCAGTCTACTGCATTTATAGTGAATTCTTAAGTGCTCTCGCTCACACTCTCTTGTTGAGAATTAGTGCACTCACTTAAATCTCTAGGACAATTGTGTTGCATGTGGACAAGCCTTTTTCTTCTTTTTCCTTCTCATCGACCTTGCACCATGTAGAACCATCCTCTATTTCTAGAATCAACTTTGTGTTATGCCTTTAAAATATCAAGTATGTTTGATACTTGCAAGTATTAATGAGCACTAATAACGCATGATCTGTCCCTAAAAGAACACAAAAGTTTGTCCCTGAAAATGAAGATCTGTGTGTGGAAATACAAAAAATAGTCCCACTTTTTGTTTAAGCTCTACTCAATAAAACATAACAGATGTGGGTTGATTTATTTTATAACAACCAACTTAATAATGCTAATAAAGAAGCCTCTCAATTGTCCACAAATGTAAAGAAGCTTGTTATGATTATTAACATAACAGACGTGGGTTGATCCACATAATATCATATTGCATACACATTTACAGTTGAGATAGAGATATGACATAAAGTTCTTCCATTAATCATCAAAACAAGGAAATTACATGATAGAACAACCAACCAGGATTGAGAGATTAAGAAATCTCAAATGCCAAATTTCTAAGGAGAATTGTGAGATAAAATATAGTTCATTGGGTGAGTAAAATATATAAGAGTTTACAAAGAGCATGTACAAGTTTCTGTCCAAATACACCAATAATTGAATATAAAAATGTTCGGCTTGGCTTTCCATAATGATCTTGAGTGGCTATATACATTCCTATAACTCTTGGCATTCTTGGTTGTGGGCATGTTCACAAAATGTGAAAATCATGCATGCAGGGTTGGAATTTAATGCATGTGGCTAATTTAGTGCACTGAATGGTGTATACATGACCCTTGAAGGATTGCTTCTTAAGCTATATCCATACCTTATCGCCAATCTAAAAGTAACGAGGACCACAATGCACATAATGACAGTCCTTGTACTTGAGTTATTGGTGTGTTGAGATATGCTTAATTTATTAATGCACTTGTTGAATATGGTATTAATTTTATTTTACTTGTGTTGGGGGACCAAGGAGTCACTAATGTAAGAAATGTAATGTTTAGGGGTGTTTTTGGCTAGAACCTGAGAAACGAATGATTCGATGGACCATGCCCAATAGAATGATTAATACATCTTATGTAGGTGTGTTGTTTGCAAGGAATATTCTCATCCAATGTTCATGGGTATGCACTATTGTAGATGCACAAAATATCCACAAGTGTGAACTTGAAATTCTAGATAATTATTTATCTCCAAATGAAATGATGTTGATTGGTGCAACTATGTGTCTAACATTTCCCATAAAGTTAAATTGTTAACAAACCTAAAGTCATAATTAGAAACAATGGTTGTTGGAACCATTGCATAATCCACAAATGACTGAAGAATAATTTGGCAGTATCAGGTGCACCAATAGCCTTCTTTCATGCAACCATGATGTAATTTTTTTTAAGTCACCCACAACAACAAACACCAAATTTTGGTGATTCATCATAAGGAGACTTGAGAAGAAATCCATGTTAATACAATCCCAAGGATTTGTTGGGACCAATAGAGGTGTGTACCTACCAAGTTTATGATTTGTAGGCTTGGCACTGTTACATGGAATGTAGGATTTGATATGCACCTCAATGTTTCAATCGACTAGTTTAGTTAATATAAGTGTTTCTTTCATGCAACCATGATGTACTTTTTTTTAAAGTGATCCACAACAGCAAACACCAAATTTTGGTGATTCATCATAAGGATACTTAGAAGAAATCCATGTTAATACAATCCCAAGGATTTGTTGGAACCAATAGAGGTGTGTACCTACCAAGTTTATGATTTGTAGGCTTGGCACTGTTAGATGGAATGTGGGATTTGATATGCACCTCAATGTTTCAATCGACTAGTTTAGTTAATATAAGTGTTTCTAAAGAAGTTTCTTGCTGACACCAAAGTGACATGTCGACTTAGAGTAGTGTGCCTCCCAAATCACTTGATTGTGTTATATACCAAAGGGAATGTATAAGTGCCCAAGTTGGTATAATATATTATCAAATAGGGAGTAGTTGACATATTTTTTTATCTTACACAAGATCATTGCAGGTCTTTGCAAAATTCATATTAGATGGGTAACCTAATTATCACAATTACGTCCTTAAGTGTTAAGCACAATGTCCTTACATGGTTGGCAAAGCCTCAATTATAAATGTTATAATGGTAAATATTAGTGTGAAAGTATTTCACTCTATTGTTTATATATCTAGTGACTATTGGTTCATGGCTTGACCACTTGGTGGAGGGAAGATGTGGATGGAGCTAGGGTTTGGAGAATGTGCTAGGGTTCTACAAGATGGACAAAGATTTGGTTGACTATTCAAAAGATCCAATCATAGGTTAGTCTATATAGTCAAACTATTGTGTAAAATCGTTCCCTAGTAGGTTAAAAGTGTCATCACATACAAGGTCTCCTTTGGGTCCCTCTCCTTGGCTAAAGATACTATACAACATTTGGCCACATGCTACCGAGTATACTACTTTTCAAAGACTGCTACCTCAACTACAGTGTTTACTTGTAATGGGGTGGTTATCAACTTTGTCATGTGCAACTTTGAATCTTATCAACTTAATTAATCAAACCTTGAACTTGGAGTCTTGTCCTCGAGAATGAGTGTGTTTCTTTTCTTCCAAGTCTCCTTCACTCAAGATGACAAGTGTTTTCTTCAACATGTCTTATGTACTAAGACAATATGCTATCTTGACATAAAGTTGGCTTAGAGAATAAACTCTATGATCTCAACTTTAATCCATCTAATACCTTGACTTTAATTTTGACCAAAGGTTAGTATGATGGTGATAGCTTCAACATGCAACCTAGATCAAAATAATGTCATATCAAAAATATGCATATCAGAATAATCAAACCTGGGTTGCATTATTCCTCTAAATGTGTTGGATCTTGAGATCCTTCTACATCTATGGTAAGAGATCCCTTCTCCTACAAATACCCTTTAAAGCTTATCAATTTAAACATATGTGAATACATACCTCTCATAGTATTTGCAGGTAGTGGCACCATATGGTAGAAACAATAATAATTACCAACTCTTAAAAACTTCAAGGGTGTCTGCAACTGGTACTGCAGCTGATACTTCAACTGATACTGCAACTGCAATTGATACTACAACTAATTCTGAAAATGAAACTGCAACTTAGGGTTTTATGAGGAAACCCTACTTTTTCAAATTTCAAATCTTTAAATTTTGATCCAAGGGCTAGATGCACTAAGTTAAGGCGAGTAAGCTGGTGCAGTCAGATTTCTGAAAATCCAAATTTTACCCCTTCAAAATTGACTAGCAGAATTATGGACTGGTACTTCATGTACTAGTTCCGGTTTCCTGGTTTTCTAGTACTTCTGTTTTTCTAGGGTTTTACTTTCCGGGAATTATATCCACTGAAAAAGTGTGTTGAAGGTGCCAAAGAGTTCCCTAGGCTAGGGCACACTTTTCTAGATTATTTTTAGGTTGAATTTCCTCTTCAATAAAACCCCCTAATTTTCTTGTACGACAACAATGGCGTTTTTCTTTATCCAGTGAAAGATGCTCTATTAAGCTTAGCTCCGATTCCATGTTAATTTTTGAGCTATTATTAGGTTTCTTTTCAATTTACTAGATAATAATAGCATAGGTAGAATCACTGAGAGAAATACAATCACAAGATACACAACATTTATCCTAGGAAACCCTCATGGGGGAGAAAACCCAACAAAAACTTCCTTAATATAGATAGCCAATACAATGCCAAGACAATAAACCAAACACTAGAGAATATCCTCCACTGAGCAATGCACCTCTCTCTTCCTTCTTCTCCCAACTACAGCTACCAAACTTGCACACTGAGTGAGTGATCAAATGAGGCGTTGGCTTCCTTTATTTATACAAAATGGCATGTGATGAAAAGGTGTCTCTTCACTGGGTAGGGACGACTTGTCTTCTTAGTGGTCAAAACCACTTTAATTAGCCTGGGGGGAGACTTCTTAATTTGCATGATATAATTAGGGTTTGACCAATCCACAAAAGGGGATTTGGTCAATTACACTGCTCGACATGATCAATCCACAAAAGGGGATTGATCTATTTAATAATGACTCAATAATAAATAGAATACTCTTTGGAGTTACAATATTTCAACATCAAGAGGGGCAACATCACACACTACCTCATCCTTGAAGGGTTGGATGCCAGAGGACTGGTGACACTGTTGGCTGACACGAAGATCTCGACCCTGGTGAAGCCACCCGATGTTGTATGGCTGCAGGCGTGGTGTCGTCGACAACCCCAACTGTTTGACGACCTTAGCTGAGATGAGGTTCTTTTGGCTATCGTTATAAACAATGAAATGAAACAGGGTCCCCTTCACCCACATCTATGAATGGAAGAGGCGCTCCCCCTCTTCAGGATCTACTGATTCTTCTTATTGAATTGTTACGGTCGCGACAGTGGCAGTGGGGTCTGTGTCGATGATCTGACTATTTTCAATATTTTTTGGATTGGATTCTGAATCAGGGTTCGGCTTCGTGTCTTTGACCTCGACCACTAATGACTATTTCGAGCAACATTCGTCGGTGTTGTGCCAGGGGATTTTGTGGAAGTCACATCACTTCCCAGTGTCATTCTTCATCTTCTCTTTACCCTTTTTGTCCTATGTCTTGGATTGGTTGTCAGGAGGCTACTAGTTAGGGCCTTCTTTACTATGCTTTGGTTGTTGCAGATTTGTAGACCTGCATTCCCATTTGTTCTTGGTGCCTAAATTTTTACTCGATTTTGACAGCATATTGATAGGCAACTCCCAATGATGAGATGTTTAGGAAATCCATTTCAGTTTGGATGTACCAATGCAGATCCCCATGGTATTTCAGAACTAGATGCCGCTCAGAGTGGTTGATAACCAGCTTGGTGCGCAAGGTATTGAAAGTATTTGTGAACTCTGACACTGTTTGACTCTTCTCTTGCCGCAGTGTGGTCCATCTCATGTACTGGTCTTCATAGTTATCAACATGATAGTACTATTCTTTGACCACATTCACAAAAAAATCCCATGTGGGCTCGACCCCATAGATTCCAAATTCCTCTGTGGAACTTTGCTCCAAGTAAGTTTCCCACCAATGTTTGACATGGGGGACAACCTTGAGGAGTGCAAAGGTGATCGTTTCCCTGTCGAAATAAATTTGAACAAAGAAATAACCTTCTAATAGATTTAACCATTTTTCTAGGGCATCCACATCTATCTAACCTTCAAATATGGGAATATCAAAATTAACTTGTACCTTGAAGGGAGAGGTTCCTCCAAAATGGTCGCTTGATGAGGATGCGCCTGTTGCTATCGGCAGGTTTTGAAGAACGTGTGCAAAATTCTCCATCATTTCATCCCTTTGTCGCACGAGAGCTTGCTCAAGCAACAGGTTAATAGAATATTTTGCTCTATCGTCTTTCTTTTCTATCGCCATCGAGGGTTTCTTGGGTGTGCAAGAGTGATTGTCCTCGAGAGAGAAAAACTCGAGACCCAACTGGCTATACTTGTACCTCGTCGGGGACATGCGCTAAAAAAATGATCAAGAGAAGCCCGCTCTAATACCATTTATCCAGATTATGTTCGAAACGAAATGAAACCAGAGATATTACAATGAAATACTCATGAAAATCGCGAGAAATGGAGAAATACAACAATACTTGATTTCTATTAATGAAAGAATTGTAAAGAGGCCATAAAATATAGAGTGCAAGACTCGCTAGAATGATGTCATCTTTATCTATGAGACAAGATGTGACAGCTACGCTCATTCGCCAGAAAATCATTACAATGAGGCTCTGAAGGCCTTTTTATGTTAACAGGAATGTTAAAACACTAGACATCCAAAAACCTAACCCTAGGAGATGAAATGCCAAAAGTCACGTGGGCCTCGTTTGGGTAAGTTAGTACATTAACTTCTCGGTGTCATAACTTTTGCATACGGTCTCCGTTTTAGGCACGTGATAGCCTGTTGGAAAGGTCTTTTCGAGAACTACGTATTACAACATCAAACTGTGACTGTGTCTACAGTTTGACTGTGGCGAGCCAAAATAACATTGTTTAGGGCCCCAAAACAACCCTAGAAGTACAACAAGATGTGTTGACATGCAAACATACAAAATAAGCCAATTGGATTAGATGGGAGGCGACCAATATCCACCTGGAAGATGTGTAGGGCTCCAGACAACCCCAAAAGTGTAGAACCCACAGTTACAAAGAAGTACAGAAGAACGTGTTGAACTAAAAACTAACAAAAGGAGCCAGTTGGAACAAGTGGGTGGCCACCAATATCGACCTGGATCAGGAGGTCCAAGGCCCAACTACCATAAAAATAGAGCACCACCACCCCATGTGAAAGGACTGAACCAGGAACGAGTTTGAGTTTCATGTAATCTCATTATCCCACCATGGAGACATGAAATCAATGCAGGGTATTCATTAGCCAGGTTGGTGAATGAATGTAGCAAGCATTAGAGGGGGTGGGTGGGTGTAGTACTTCTTGAACTTGGTGCATGCGATCAATGGTCCATTCCTAATGCCAGTTGTCCAAATTATTGCTCAAGGGTTGGGACATTCATATCTATGTTGATTAACATATAGTACCCCTCCCCCCTCCCCAACCTTTGCTAGTTGCTAGGTTAGATTTAATGTCTACTAACCCATTGTTCTCCAGTAGGATGC
>ML847271.1:28391-40871 GCA_009831015.1 Picea engelmannii | reverse complement strand
TTGGATAATGATTCTTTCATGTATTCCATTCACCATATAGTCGAAGATGAAGTTCAAAATCAGAGAGTGGTGGAAGATTCTCCTGACATGATATACATGTTCAATGGCATTTCATCCATGGATGATTTACCCAAGTGTGACCAATATAATGATGATCATGAGGCTGAAATAGATGTGGACTGTTCAAAAAAATCAGCAGCATGTCGTTGGCAGGAAGAAGATCGGTTACAACTCAGATATGACAATCAGCCTTTGCACAACAATCATGACAGCAATGAGGAAAATGAAAAAAATATCGGAGTAAGTGGAAACACTTTGCCCTTATGCTTCTCATCTTTTCAATTTCTGAAAAGAAACTCTAGGCCAGTTGTAAATAGTGAAGACAAAAAAATTTCTGATCAACTAGGTGAAGATGCTAGTGTTGATGTGGAGGTTGTTCTAAACCCAGAATTGCAGCACTTTACCTACTCTGATTTTCAAATTCAAAATGAAATATTAAAGCCTGAGACAAATTATGAGTTAATCCAAAATAACTCTGTACCATTGTGTTTTAATTCATTTCAAATTTTGAAGGAGACTCTTGAACAAGTGTTGAAGGATAAATACATAAAAAGTCAGGAAATTTCATTTGAATCAATGCAACAGTCTTGTCAGTCTTTTCAGGATCCAATAGTTGATCGGTTGGATGACCTATGTTTTTAAAGTCATTTTCCATCATCCAGCCATGGGATAAAAATTTGTTATGATATTGACATGAGCAGGCAATCAGTTACAGGGGTGTGTTCAACAGAAGCATCATTTCAGAACCCATCAGAAAAGTTGCATCCATGTCTGGAAGTACATGAGGATGCAAATACCACAACTACAACATCAAATCATGAATTTGAGCTGGTTAAATTTGAATATCCAGTAATAGGTCAAGTTTATCTCGATCCAGTGGTTATTTATATGGAGAAATTGTTCATCACAGAGCCACAATGAATTTCTAGTTTTTTTGTTATGTGTCGTGTTTATCAAGCTCCTTGTAATGAAGATCAGGATGAAAAGCATTTCATGATGCCTACGCCAGTTCTATTTTTGACATTGATTAAAAATATTGAAAGAGTAGAGCTAGTAGAGAAGTTGCTTGATTGGCTACACTGGCATTATTGTATCATTTAAAAACAACAAAATTGTCAGCAGTATAGGGTAGGTAGGAGAGCATGAATAAGCTCAACATTCTAATCATCTCTTTTTCAGCAGTGTTCATTTTGATTTGGTTTTCAGTTGCAAAGATCAAAACAGGTACAGGTTTCAGAATAAGATTTTGGGATTGGCCCAAAGAATAAAGCATTGGTCTACATGTTCAGAGTTCAGTGGTTCTTGAAACCTCCTGAGAGAGCTGCCATCCACAGATGGAGACTATGTTGGGGTCCTATAATCATAGGTAACCTGACTCTTCAGCTGATGATTTAGCGTTTCTCTTGTGATGACGAAGTCTGGCTCGATTGATCCCATTTCTCCCCTCCATTCATTTCACTCGATCCTCCATCACCCTATTGCATCCTTCATCCACGTTGCACCCTCACTCCCTTGTCCTTTTGTCCTGTTGACTACCTCTCGTCCACCGCTCATCCATGCATGAATAAACAAACTTAGGATAATAAACGAATAATATTAAGGGGTTAGTGGCATTTTCTAAATGCTTGTTAGCCTAATAAAGTTGTTTTAGTAGGATAATGTAAAATAAAATAATGATTAGATTAATTATTAGTTAATTATTAACTTAGTCTAATTAAGTTGGTTGTTTAAGGTTAGTAATTAGGATTAATTTAAATTAATAAAAAAAAAAAATTAATAAACAATATAAAACAATTATATATAAAAACATTAAATAAAACATATATTAAAACATTAATAATAAAATAAAAAATTAAATAAAACCAAACAAAATAAAACTTAAACAAACATATAATAAAACATATATAAAAAACAAAATATAAAAAATAAAACATATAAAACAATAAAACAAAAATTAAAAACATAAAAACTAACATTACCCTAAGTCTACCCACCCAAACCTCACGTAACATCACACCCGAAATCAACAAATAAAGCAAACGACTATGAAATTTTCCGGACCCCCCCTTGCCATCCGGAGTTTAACGAAAGGGGGGGTCCGGAATAGTTGTTTTCCATTACCACCCTTTGGACAAGTGTCAGCCCCACAGGTCAGCAGACCCCCCTCCCCCTAAAACTTCTTACCACCTCAGGGGGGTCCGGAATACCGCCTTCCCGAAAATAAAATAAAAATAAATAAATAAATAAAAAACGCTTTTCCCATTTTCACCCATTTTTGCCTGTTCATCATGTCATCTTCCGAAGACGATTCCAGGAAAATGAAAGTGAATTTTAAGAAACCAAGAGAGTTTTTTCTCCATAATGAGATGAAGAACAAAAACCTCTCTCGGTTTTTTATAGGTGCCACGAGCAGAGATAATCGAAGCCATCTTCGAGACCCTTTTTTCCAATTTTTCATTTTTTCGTTACAGTCTTGATTTTGCGGGAGATGTTATGGCCAACTGGAGGAAAATTTTGAGAAACCGAAGGATTTTTTTTGTCCAACACATTCCCATCTACAATAACCTCCTTCAGTTTTTTCCCAGGTGTCAGCATTGAAGAAAAATAGATGTTTGTTCGGACCCCTTTTTGCAGAAATTAGGCCCGTTTTTCATGGCAGACAGTTCCAGATTTTGGGGGATTTGTGGCTATTTTTGGCCAAGGCAGTTAACTCTGACTCACACAACTTGTTGGGGGATATCCCCTATTTATTCAGAGTATTTTAATGTAAAAGCGTTGTTGATCATTGCACCCAGGAAGGCTATTCTCTGTGGTATTTTTCTGATTCACCAGGAATACAAAGGGACTTTTTCACAGGATTCTTGTATGTCGATGATTGGTGAAGTTTTTCTTTATTCGTTGAATGTGATTCTAATAAGTCTTCATTATGTTTCTCTCTTTATAATTTTCAAAAGGAGATTTAACACAAAATTTATCCCTGATACTCAATGCAATGCTTTTGAGAATCTTAATGTTTTCCTCTGATACTACAATGAAGAAATTCTTGAATGTTTTTTTGTTGTAGTTGATTATCTTGCCTGTTCCTTCTCTACATCATTTTATTTCTAAAAGATCCAACGTCTGCATTACCTTGCCCTATGGAAATACCTTATAAACCTGTGTTTAATTTCAAACTTGTCACAGACCCCATAGTCCAATGGTCTTCTTTTGTTGTCTCAACCAGAAAACTCCAAGAACATAACCATGTTCTGCATAACTAGCCTAATATCCTATTTCAAACAAATCTAAATTTGACAGAGAGGTCCCTCTCTGAGTCTTGGAGGGATAGATCCCTGACTCGAAGCGATTTTGATGTTGCCTCTATGACTGCCTCAACAGCATTGGGCAAATTACAGAGTGCTAACAGGGTCAAAAAGTATAACCCTCTTAGAATTGATTATCCATGTTTATGGATTAGAACTAGAGACTAGGGCCACAAGGCAAGTAATCTCTTGCTAAACAAGACAAACCATGATAATAAATTCCCTACAATAAGGGTTTCCTCATTGGAATATACTTCACCAACAAGATCAACAAAAGCCTTAGAACGAATGCTTGAAACCCTTGCCAAGGAGTATAAAAACTAGTCAAAAATAGAGACAAACCCTTACCAAATTGTTTTATAGATGAAGGAAGAGGTACAAACCCTAGACATCCTCTCTCCAAGTAGTTGTGCATATCCTCAATGGATCAACCTTGCTAGTTTATGTACAACTTAAAAAAATCACATTAGTCTTAGAAAAATATGCCAAAAAGAATAATCAATAAAGATAGAGCTCCAAGAATTGATTCCAAAAATGCATCGAGTAAAAATATTCTATTAAATGGCTCCAAGAATAATCTCCAACAATTCACAACAAAATGGGTGAGAGGAGTGTATGTATTTGTAGATGAGGCTCTCACCTCCTCTCCACTCTTTATTCTCTAAAATTAGCCTAAGGAATAAAATAATATTGACTTGTTGTTACCCACCAAGTTCCACTAGGATGGACTTGCAGTTGAGCCCCCAAAGATTGAACATGGATGTGTTCAAAATCAGAGTTCAGAAATCCATTCGGCCAACTTGGTCACCTTTTTTCTTCTTCTCTATACTACATTTACATCCCCCCATGGGGAATTGTAATAATATGAATCTAGAATGATGAATTTGTAAAAGGATTAGCCTCCTAAGACTTAATCATGAGTGCATAACTCTATAGTGTTTTTTTTACTCATTAATTATTTCTATGCGAGTTATAATTTTTGAGTGTTTTCACTCATTTCCTCCAAAGTTGGAGTGTGTATTGATGGTTAGGAATTAGATTGGTCATGTAATTCTAGTTTCCAATGTATATTACCATAATAGCCATCAATATAGAGTCATATTGAAATTGCGCTAAGTCCCCCCTAGGATTTTTTAATGTTTTCAGTCAATAAAAAATTTCCCGCAAAACGAGAAAAATTGATTGTAGATAAATCATAAGTTAGGAAAGTGGTACTATGAGGAATTATACACCTAGAGGGTATTGGTTTTCCCACTCGTAATACCCACTTTAACTAAGTAACACCTTTTTTAGGGTAAAGAGTGATTATTTAATCACTTAAAACCACTTTCTCTCAAAAAAGTCAATAAAAAGGCAAAAAATGATAAAAACAAATCAGCAAGCCTTTAATTGAGGAAATATGTTGGGGACATGTTTCTCTCATGTATTGAGTCTAAGAGAGAGGTGGAAATTTAACTATGGAGGAAGGAGAGTTGAGTGTTTGGGTTTCCAAGGGAGGAGATCCCAAAGTTGGGACTCGACTTCCCATTGCATACATGGTGCAATCTTGAGGAGGGGTGTCAATCCCAAGAGGGATAACTCGCCCTCTCCTCCTACCTCTTCACATGTGGTGAGTTCTACCTCGATCCATGTTCTCACATGAGGCAAGTCATCTACCTCTCTTGGACAGGTGTGAATTCATGTCTCCCTCACAATTCCACTTGCCTCTCTCATGCAAGTCTCCCTCTTCCACTTGTCACATGATTTTGCATTGGGATCTTCACCTAAATTGCTATTTAAACAAGCCTTCTCCATTATTTGGTTAATGGGATTTTGGTTTTGGCTTGATGTACTATTGATGTAATATTTTCATTTATATTGGAATAAATAATTCTTTGGAGGTCATATGGTGGCTTGGATAGTGTGTGGATAATTGTCATGTGCTAATGCTTATGAGGTGACATTGTTTTATTTCATTTGTTTATAAAAATTTGTTGAGGTTGGCCTTTGTAGGAGTATTATTACTCATTAAGGATAGGATTATTAATCTCTCTTGATTTATTAATCCTATTGATTATCTATTTTAGAGATTTAAATGTGCATTTTATGTTTTTCTTAACTAATGTGCCATTGAGTCTCTTTTGTAGGTAACACTGAGATTTAACAAGTTTCTTGCAAGTGTTGTGAAGATTTTGGAATCTCACTTTGGAGAATTGTATGAGCTTGCATGCTTCTACCTTCTCTCCAAAATCTTGAAGACAAATCCCTCCTCTTTTCACCAAGGAGACCCCATCGCCCAAGAAGTTTCAAACTCAATCTTACACTTCCTCTCTTTCACAAAATCTTAATTTTCTTTGGTTACTTTTACTTGCATGCTTTAGTTTGATATAAATTCAAATTGAAATATTAAATTTAGTTTCCTTACTTATGCATGCATCTTGTTGGCCCTTGACCAAGTTTTGGATATCCTCGGTTAGTTTTGACCTATTTTGGGACTTCGACAGGCTGTTCGAAGGCGGAGTGCAAGTCGAATCGGAGATCGTGGGATCTCAACCTCTTTTTAGGGAAATTTTGGATTTTGGTCTTATGTAACGGGTATGGGATGTCAGCCCATGGGTTTACCCATGTTTAGGCCCCTTTTTGTAATGTATAAATAGATATCTAGGCGATGTAGGAAGAGGCCAGTGAGCTAAGTGAGGATAGTTATGAATGCTTTGTGCATGTTGTGTTGAACACTTGCAGAGCTAAGTGCAAGTGATTGTAAGAATCTTATGTGCAGAATGTAAGAAGGCTTTGTGTTGTGACCTAGCTCAGGGAAGGAGGATCTGGAGAGGTGCACATAGATCTCCTGTCCTCTACGGAGTAGGGTTTTAATGCTTTGTGCCTGTAAGAATCTTGACATAAGATAATAGAAGAGAAGAAGATTTGGTGGACGTAGCCCCACACTGGGGTGAACCACGTATATCTTGTGTTATGGCTACTTTGTGCATTATGGTTGTTGTAATTTTTATGTGAGTTATGCTTAGTGCAATAATGTATGGTTAAATGAATCTGATATGATAGCTTAGTGCTTAGTGATATGAATGAATGCTAGATCTAATATATTTCCATATGCTAACTGCCTAGATGTGTTAGATCTAATTGAATACTGCAATGCTTTGTAATTAGGGTTTTATATGTGAAGTAAATACTGGTTAAATACTAATGAATGGTAATTGCTAAGTGTTTTGTTAGAATATTGTAATCACAGATTTGTGTCCCAGCTAGGTTGCAGACACTTGAGTCCTGCAACCACCCTTGCCTCTACCTCGGGTGAGACTTCATCTGCTTCACAGGTGTTGCTGAAAGGGTCGATAGTTAGGGTTTTGTTGGTGCGTTGTTGAAGTGTTGAACCTCGGGTCTGCCCCTGTGCCAAAAAATGGTTCCGTTGTCAGGACCTGAAACTGTCATTGTTGGTAACTGAGGAAAAGAGAAAGCTATGTGCATATATATGATGCTTGACTTGCAAAGCTCTGTGCTAAGAAAGGAACCAGATCTAAAGAAAATAGGTAAGATCTGAAAGATTTCTGCTCTACTAAAGGTAATAACAGTGAAATTTTTTTATTGAAGAGGTAAAATATGAAAGCTTTGTTCTCTGCTAAAGGTAAGAACAGTGAATTTTTTTTATTGAAGAGGTAAGATCTAAAAGCTTTGTACTCTGAGAAAGTGAAATTTTTTGTTTCGAATGTATGGATCTAGGTATGTTTGATAAACTTTGTCCTAGTCTGAAAACTAGGTCACAGTTAGAAGAAAGAATCTTTAATATGAGTAGATATGATAGAAATAGTGAAAGATATGTTATTCCTATGCATAGAAAGAATGTTTGGACTAACAAATGGATACAGGATCCTAGAAAGAATTTTTTGCAGGCTAGCTACTATGATCCTAGTTCGTAGTACAGAAAAGGCTAGGGATCATTCAAGAGAAAGAGAGGATTAACCCTTTGTTATAGTTACAAAAGACGAGGACATCTTGCTAAGGAATTCCCTGGTAGAAGACCTAGTTGTCTTTGTTGTAAAGTTATGGACCATGAAGTTCTGGATTTCCCTAGAATGATTGCTAAGCTTGAAAGAATAAATATGGAACAAGAAAACTAGGAGATAGACCAAGAAACCAAGACTATGGCAGAACCCCAAAAAAAATCAGAGACTGTACTACTGCAAATGAAAGAAACCATGAATGATCATAGAGACACCAATCTATCAGAGATCTTAAACGAGAAAGAATTCATAGAAGAAAGAATAGGATACTTCAACATAGACTGTGTTCTGGATGAGGAAATATGGGTGAATATTATGACAGAAAGAACTTGGGAAATTTTGGGAAAGCTAGCTATGGTTCCTTCGTTGGGAGGAATAGGATTATTTAGAGGAAAGCTAATAACCCTATGTGGAATACTTACCCAGATACCTAAGAGTGCTCCTGGTTCATAAATAGAGGAAGAATTTGAGTTCATTAAGTTTATTGAGAACAACGCCCTATTTGTTATGTTATTAGGAAAAACCTAGATTGAGAAAGACCAGAGTCAAAGAAAAGAAGAGGAATCCCTATAACAAAAAAAAGTAAGAATTAACAGATTTCATGACTAAGAGAATAACACACTTGATAGAAGAATAAAAGAACAAGTGAATCTTCTAAGGACCAGGTATTTGGATGTTGAAGCTGAAAGAACACTGAGAGACTTGAAGAACCTATCCATATAGGAAAGCAGAGAACCTACCCCAGACAGAGAAGAAGTATCAC
This sequence comes from Picea engelmannii, assembly GCA_009831015.1. Taxonomy (NCBI): domain Eukaryota; kingdom Viridiplantae; phylum Streptophyta; class Pinopsida; order Pinales; family Pinaceae; genus Picea; species Picea engelmannii. The sequence continues at coordinate 32,748 of ML847271.1, read as the reverse complement.
ACTCGAACCCTATGAAAGATTGTCGACGGTGTGAAGTTACTATGCCAAGAGAAGATAAGAATCAAAATGGAAAGAGGAACCAAATGACTCAGATTACAGGAAAAAAGGATAGAAAGCTCAGCAAGAAGAAAGCAAAGTTAGAGAAATTTCAAGAAGCTCGAGAAAGAACTTCGTAGAAGGAAGGTTTCCAGAATTTGAACTTCGTCGGAATAATAGAATAGCGCAGAATGGCACTTCGCCATGGTGGAGCACTATAACCATTGGAGACATTATGACTGTCAGACCGACGCTCTCGAACAGTTATAAAAGCAGTTATGGACCAAAAGCTTTCCATTTGGACCGTTGGGACCGCGCCATAATGGATGGAATTGAATTGAATAAGGCTTTGTGACTCGTTGAAAGAAACTATTATGACATTTCCTACTTATCACATCGAACGTTGCACCGAGAACACTTTTGCAAACAGTGATTCCTTGAGCCCACAGAGAGCTAACCACTACCACTCTATGTTTATAGAGACTTCACCACCCATTCTATTGTGTTCAGTATTTGTTCATCAACCTGAGATATTCGATCTCGAGTGTGCATGTCAGACGACATTAGCACAGTAGAAAAGTCAGTAGAGGAAATTCTAATTGATCTAATGGCTCAGAACGTAATGTCTATAGGATTTCAAGCTTCGTCGAAGAGAGGGGTGCAAGCCTCTCCATCGACTACTCGTAGATTTGGACCATCCCGAGTTGCGACCGAGAAAACAACCAAGCATCGAGATGACTTGGCAAATGAAAATTTAATACCATCTATCCTGCTCAACTACATCCCACCCCTGGCCGGTGTGGTCAGTCGTGATAGTGTCCTGAGGTACTTCGAATACATAGTCATCACTGCATACCTCCCAAAGGGGATACACGCAGTCAGACCACAGTTGGAGAGGATTCTAACCTTGAAGATCAACGACTACAATCTGGGAGACCGTAAGAGAAATGGCATGCTTACGCCTCACAAGTACTTGACCAAGACGAAGGGAAAGAAATTGAAGATCATTCCCCAACCGTGGACCATGAACATCATGCAGTCCACTATTTGAATGTAATGAAGATACCATATTTTGGAAGGCACCAGGAAGTTAATGCGTGCGTTAAACTCCTTTTGTCGTGCTTCCATGGTGGTTATTTATGTCTAGACAGACGCATCACCGTTGATCTGACATTGATCCATAGGATCACCGAATTGAGCATGCAGGGACCAGACCCACAAGATTTTTACCCAGGGAAGGCTGCAGACCGTGCCCTAGTACAGAAGATTAAAGATACCTATGGTGATGTGGAAAAGGGGGCATGAAGCTACAAGGTAGCCTCCATTCAGAATGGTGCAGTGTGTCTTGATTTCTAGTTGATTGTTGGTAAGCTAGTAAGGAAGAATAACCCCACACAGGTCACAGGGTTTGTCATTGACCTTGTTGGAAAATGTGTGGAAGAGCTACAGATGAACTGGGTTAGTTACTTAGTCAGCCAACTAGAATTGGATTTCTGTGAAGCTCAGGATCAGGGCTATGAGTTCCATTTTAGCTGGTTGTTAATCCTCATCATGTTCATTTCTTGGGAGATGCTGGAAGGTGTGACCTTCCCATAAATTGAGCCATCCAAACCCTTAGCCATGAATTTCACCTCGCTCTGCTACTCGAGCGATATGGGAAAATAATGGCAGTCGAACGCATTATTCCACACCTATTACCTGCAATTGAAAAGGGCTATCGAATCTTTCCCTCATATGACATCGAAAACTCTGGACAGGTTCAAGCCCCTTATGAATTTCTATGTAGATAGGAATTTTATTTACATCATTGTGCATGCAAATGAAAGTAAAGAAGAACTTCAGTCATACTATAAGCTCACAGAGGAGGACCTGGAAGAAATCACTAAGGAATGGCCCACAGAATTCTTGATCCCGGTCGACCAGGTTGAACTTTCCAACCCTAACCTAATCGTAAGTCCGGTGGTTACCTGTGAAGAGTACGATGCACCTGGAAGTAGCAAAAAGAAGAAGAAATAAGAGGTACAGGAGCTGAGCAGCACACCAGAAGAGACTACTTCAGATTCGCCTGGAGGAGGAGGTGATGACGAAGTAGATAAAGAAGAGAACAATGGGGAAGAAGATAAGAAGAAGCAAGGTGAAGTAAGACCACCACAGAATCCCCTTGATGATGCAGAGCCATCTAAGAAAAGAAAGGTTTCCCCCACGAAACCTACATCATGGAAGAAGTCCAAAGCTAGTAATCCAAAGCTGTAGACTGTGCTGATGGTCGATGAATTTGACTTCATTATCACAGCTATATTAGATGCCTTAGAAGATATTTTGTAGAGAAATGAAGCAAAACAAGAGACCATGTATGAAATAATTGAAGCAGAGTTGTGAGGGGTAAAACAAGCCCTTCACTCCATCCGCACAGTGTCCACTATGCCCCCTCCATCAAATGAAACAGAGTTGGGAGATGAGCTTTCCCAACTCTGTAGAATAGATAATGCGACTGAAGCTCGCCTTCGTCGCATGCAGGAAGAAAAAGAACAGGCCACAGTGGCCCTGAAACAGGCATAAGAGGAAGTAATAGAGCAATGCCAAGTTGCGTAGCAGGAGAAGGACGACCTCCAAACCAAGTTTGAAGAGGATAAAGCGCAGATCCAGTAGGAGAAAGAATTGTTGCTCGCAGAGCAGGTTGGAATCAAAGAAGAAGTCAACAGAGAACTTCACTCTCTGACGGGCTTAGAGAAAATGGAGGAAGAACCAGTGGAGAATCAAGTGGCGAAGATTGTTGAAGCCATTCAACAGCTTCAATAGAGAATAGCAGAACTGGAGCTACAAACAGTTCCAAGCACTCTGCAGGAAGTGCAAGACCAGAGAGAAGCAACTGCCTAGAGTGTAGTTGAGAGAATCAAAGCATTATTCGTGGAATGTAAACAACTAAGTGATCACAGTGCTCAGACTTATGAGCGACTTATAGAGGACCCTGAACTAAAGACACTGGATTCACAGCTCCAGGAGGCAAAGCAGCAAGAAACAACAGTACAAGCACAGTTGAAACTCCTGTCAGCAGTTGAGAGGATGAAAAGATCCCAAGAACAACGCACGGCCTAGAAACAGATCCATACCATACAAAGAAAATTCATGGAAGTGACTTAGAAGCTCCAGCCCATCCAGGATGCAGCTTGCCTACGTTTTGAGGAGATTGAAGGCCGAAGAGAAGAACTGGAACAAGTAGTCACTTCGATAGAACAATGCTTAGAGCTACCTGTGAACGAGGCAGTTATTCAAGATTTCACCGAGAAGGAGGCCTTGGCAAAGCAGCAGGTCGAAGCAGCTCGAGCCAAGCTCGGGGATTTTGAGGCAGGGATACCCAGATCAGAGTGACTCGGGATGAGTCACAGGTGAGGGTTGGGGGCATGTTGGACCTTGACCAAGTTTTGGAGATCCTGGGTTAGGTTTGACCTATTTTGGGACTTCGACAGGCTGGTCGAAGGTAGAGCGCAAGTCGAAGTGGAGATCGTGGGATCTCGGCCACTTTTTAGGGCACTTTTGGGTTTTTATCTTATGTAACGGGTATGGGATGTCGGCCCATGGGTTTACCCGTGTTTAGGCCCCTTTTTGTAATGTATAAATAGATATCTAGGTGATGTAGGAAGAGGTCAGTGAGATAAGTGAAAATAGTTATGAATGCTTTGTGCATGATGTGTTGAACACTTGCAGAGCTAAGTGCAAGTGATTGTAAGAAGCTTATGTGCAGACTGTAAAAAGGCTTTGTGTTGTGACCTAGCTCAGGGAAGGAGAATCTGGTGAAGTGCACGTAGATCTCCTGTCCTCTACAGAGTATGTTTTTGATGCTTTGTGCTTGTAAGAAGCTTGACAAAAGATAATAGAAGAAAAGAAGAGTTGGTGGACGTAGCCCCACACTGGGGTGAACCATGTATATCCTGTGTTATGGTTACTTTTTGCATTATGGTTGTTGCGCCTCTTTCGTCACCTTGGTGAGAAAATAAGAGGTGCTTGCAAGCGCAGTTGGGTCTGCTGAGCAGGACAGCTGTAGAGAAAAGAGTTAGAGAAAGAAAAACAAAAACTATGATTAAGAATTAAACTAATAGATGCAATAAAAACAAAAATCATGAGCATAGGGACATAGAAATAAAAAGAATAAAAGGACCCATGTCACCAATGTTTGAGGATGATCTATTGATGAAAACAAAGAACCAAGAAGAAAGGGGACTATGAGTCCCTTCTTCCTCCAAGGGAAGGCTCTTGGACCCTCACTAGCTAGCTCTTCTTACAACAAAGAAAATGGAAAATGGTGATGAAAGAACTCTTTACA
>ML847271.1:0-14427 GCA_009831015.1 Picea engelmannii | reverse complement strand
GCTTTGTAGTGTGAAAAGAGGCCATTTAGGGCATTATTAGGTCTTTGACCAGCCCACCAGTCGGATCCAACCCAGATTTGAGGGTCAAATCGGCTTGGGAGCTGAACCATAAGTGGTTGGGAGGCCGACCACTTTCATAAATGTGTCGTTTAGCAGGTGCGCATCTTTTTGCGCTAACAGGCGCGCATTGTGCGCATATGCATGATTTCTACGTTCTTGTTCCGCGCATGTCTGCAAAGCGCTCTTCAATTTTTCACTACTTTGTATAGTTTTTTGACCTTTTTGAATGTTGTGGTATTAATTCAGGTTCATGAATGACTTCATCACTGTTTGACGATGTTGAGTTCTTGTAACCATGTGCGGACGAAATTTCAGTGATAACAATGGTTTTTATATTGTTTATGTGAGTTATGCTTAGTGCAGTAATGTATGCTTAGATGAATATGATATGATAGCTTAGTGCTTAGTGATATGAATCAATGTTGGATCTGATCTATTTCCATATGCTAACTGCCTAGATGTGTTAGATCTTATTGAATATTGTGATGCTCTGTAATTAGGGTTTTATATGCGAAGTAAATACTGGTTAAATAGTAATGAATGGTAACTGCTAATTGTTTTGTTATAATATTGTAATCACATATTTGTGTCCCAGCTAGGTTGCAAACACTTGAGTCTCGCAACCACCCCTGCCTCTACCTCAGGTGAGACTTCATCTACTTCGCAGTTGTTTCTGAAAGGGCTGGTAGTTAGGGTTTTTTTGGTGAGTTGTTGAAGCGTTGAACCCCAGTTCTTCCCTTGTGCCAACACATGCTATTTATATCTAGATTCAAGGTTCAATTCATTATATAAAAGCTAGATCTAAAGAAAGAAACAACTTTTTAGCAAGTATTTTATCTAGATATTTTAAAGCTAATAAGTAGTTTCTTTTAAGGGCATTTTCATTTCAATATCTAGAAATTTAAGCGCTCATTTGTTTTCTTTCCAAACAAAAAACAAAACCTACTAATAGAATTAATTATTTAGCTTATTTTAGTGTTGTAAAATACTAGTTTTATTTGTCTTTCACTTAGAATTTTGTATAGACCTCTCGTGCAACTCTAACCTCTATTTGTAGGAACCTTCTAATAGTTGTTTTGCAGCATTTTGGCACAATTACCTTGTTATTTTTTTCACGTTTGTGAGAAAACAAAGGGAGACTATATTCATTTTTTGCGGGATTTAGACATTCTAGGACACCCGGGAGCACCCCATTCTTCAATAAAGACTTTGGAAAACTTGTAATCTTAGTGGTCTCATTCCTATAAGTAACCACAAGCATCCCAAAAAGATCGTTGTAATCTCTTTAATAAAATGAGTGGGCCACATAGTCCCCACTCTTCATCCCCCGTAGGGGGAATGGTGTCTTTGTGTGATTGTTCATTTTGGTTCCTTTTGCTCAAGATTACAATTCTCACCTTAAGTAAAGTCAAAATTAACCATAAAATTTATCACAAGCACCGCAAAACATTTAGAGTGGGTTTAATTTTATTAAATTAGATTAGCTTAGATTTCATTTCTTAGAGTAAATTTCAATTTGTTAGATTAGCTTCAATTTCAGTATTTCTTTTTAGTTATTTCAGTTTGGAAAATAAACCAATCCCCTCAACTCCCCCTAGCATGCTCTAAACCCTTGCGAGTCTAGCTCGATCTGGGGAACTCATCAAAACTAGGGCTAGTCAGTGTGGAGTATTTTTAATAGGACAATCTCAAAGTTGTTATTGCTTGATCGGAAACGCAAGAGAGATTGTGTGTGAAGTTCGACGGGAAATTTGAGATCTGGGTTATACCCATGTTTGATATTCGATAGTCTCTTTAGATATTGTGTGAAGTCATAGGGATATCCTCCCTGTTGGAAATCCACATAGTTCAGCCTCCAATATGAGGGATAGCCTCTAAGAGGCCAAATCTGGATTAGATTCATTTTCTTGGACCACTTTTCATACATATCACTTAGTGACTTCCACTCACAACAACCATTCCACCTAAAAACCATTAATAAAATTTACAAGAACAATTGCAATACTCTTCTTCAGCAACATCTTACTATTGGCACTAGTCTCATAACATTTACATTTCAATCCTTCTACTTCAAGAATTTCCTTTTCAAGTATTTACATTTCAGAAATTTCCTTTATCTTGAAGTAATATATTGATGAATGTATCTCATTTTATTTTATATCATTGAATGTATCTTTTGATAGTAAATGAATCATATATGTTTCTAGATTATATTATTATATTGTTCTTGTTTGCAATAAACTCCTAGAATTTATTTCTTGTACTTAGATTAGTTCAAGCCTTAGATTATTTTCTTTAGGGACTACCCCTCTTAGATTTGCTAGGAGTTGGCCTAGACAAAGGAGTCGAGGATCAGGTGACAACACCTTGACTCGAGACTTTCCCCCAAGGAAATACCCAGTGGATTGAATATTTCTTCCACATTACCCGAGGTGTGTATAAGGTGGAAACACTTTTCATCCACACAAACCAAAGACTAAGTCAAAATACAATTAAATGATGCTTTACATTGTGAAAACCCTCATAGAAGGGGTCGGCTTTAATAAAATATGCTCCAAAAATGCTCAAATAATGTCCATAAATCCTTGAAATATGTCTCCAAATCTTGACCATGTCCATACCTATGTTCAAGGCAAATCAATGAAGCATGGGAGTGACCCTCCAAGTCACGAAATGGGTCATAAGAACCCCAATAACCAAAATGACATCAAACTTCTAAGAGGGACCTTTTGGCCTCTTTGGAATAATGTTCCACCTTAAGAAGCTTGGGGAGGGCTCAAAACATGTCAAGGAATAATCATTGGCCATTAAAGTTGCAACTTATAGCCCAAGAAAGGGGGATGTCCTCACCCCAAGCCCTAAAGTTTCCCCAAAAGTGGACAACTTGTTCAATTTTTTGCATAAGTGATCAAATGATGGCCATAAAGTGCATCCACGGTGATAAATAAGGGATAAAGTAAACCCCAACATGTGCCCAGTCACTCAAGTGACCTCCACATCATCAATTTAGCCCCAAATAAGATGCAACGTCTTCATGAAGTTCTCCAAGTGAAATTGACCCCCTTTAATGAGAAAAAACACTTTAAAAAGGTGCCAAAGGAGGGGGGTGTTATGGATTTTGACAAATGGTGGGTTCATAGATAACCATGCGGGTAAAAATTTCCCATATGTGTCTCGAATAGGGTGACCTAATGCCTTAAAATTTGTGCCATGCATGTAAAATTGCCTCAAAAAATGTGCACCTAGATAATCATGTACAAAATGGCCTTCGAAGTCCAAGTGTGGTACATACATAAGAAAGAGAGGGTCCATGTGGGTAAGGTATGATAAACCACGAGTATGGAAACCATTACAAAGCACAATCACATTTTACAAAGAGAATAATAATAAGTGAGTGGCTAGAGGTCCTGTAAATCATGTATCTTGGTAGATCCATCTTAGATGTATGCATACCTACCTAGGACAAAAAAATGCCCAATGATCAAAGGAGAGTTACCAACTTTGAAGGGGTCGTTTTCTGGAGCAATAAAACTAAGCACCTTGAGAATGGGGACTAAAAGGATATTTCATGACCCTCCATATGAGGGGATATAGGTAACCTATAACCAACACTTGGACATCAAAATCATCCCAAAATGGTCATACACAAAGAAACCATCACACTTTGGGAGTGTCAGAGTGGTCAAATCTCGCAAAAAAGTATAGGGTACACTTCAAAGAATCTGGGGTGTAACAGTTGGCTCCAATTGGGGGACATGTGCTCATCTCAAGAGTGCATGAGAACTCTATAATCTTCCTGAGACCTGTAGACCTAAAAAATTCTCACAAAATGGATATTAAATTCAAAGGAGGGGAGGACATAAGTGCCTTTTCCCTTCCTTTATGTAAAAATAAATCTGAGCATGAAAAGGAATGAAGTACCTAAGATCAACCTTTTAGAGCATTTCATACAATGTAAGCATCATTTCCTTTATTCAATAAATATAGAATGCTACACTCAATAAAATTAAACACACAATTTAATCAAATTCTCATGCTAAAGATATTATTCATCCTAACCTACTCTAACATAATAACATAACATGCTAAGTAAAATCATAAATCCAATGCAGCTACTTAATGAGTTCACCAATACCTTGAAGTTTACCTTTATGCTTGATCACAAACCAAAATACTGAAACATCAAGGAACAAGTAAGCATATGTTGGCATTTTCTTTACCTTTCTTCGTTCGGAATATGAACTACAATCATGATTATGTGAAAGGAGAATGAAGGCATGCCAAGGTTTACATGTACTGCTACAAGATTCTTCAATCCAAAGGTGGATTGGGCTTATGTAATCATATTTATTTTCATAAGCGTAGTGCAAACCATCACTTCTACTCGTCAAATCATCTAGAAATAAGGACTTTGAAGGTGGCTCCAATAGAAACCTACAAGAATAGTTTTTTCCCTACTTGTTGTTCTCGATCATATATATGGGTGAAGTATGAGAAAATCGATCAGACTTGAAAAATTATGTATATCCCTGACTCATGGATGGCTGCACCTATATGTGAGGTTGAAAATTAATGCCATAATCTCAAGGTTGAACATGATGAAGTATAAAAATTACATCTTCAAAATTCTTACCATTGGATGGATCTCCTTGAATGTGATAGCCATGAGTTGAGGACTTCCTTGGATGAAAATTTTATGTTTTCAGTTGTCCATCAAAAACCCCTACCTCTACCTATAAATCATCCTCGTCAGTGGGATGACATGGTTGTCTAAAAATCCCAAGGTTGAACATATTAAAGTATTTGTAATGAACCTACCTATATATATATATATATATATATTATATTATATTTGTTTATTGTTTCAAAGGGTTTCCGAACATACACAAACTTTGATGCCAATATAGGGTCTTAGTTCCATTAATTATGGAAACAAGAATTACAAGATGATTCTACCAGCAGTAAACCATTACAACAGCAAAGAATATATCATATCTAATATGATATTTATTAAACATGAATTGTGACCAACATTTGGAAGCTTTGGAAGTATGTTTGGCTCCTCCAAATGAAGTACAATCCTCTCACAAGATAGATGTGCCCCAATAGAAAATTTTGTTCCCCAACAATAAGAATACGACCTCCTCCAAAGGGTGATAAACTCATCCCTCAAATTCCACTTTGGTCCAACCACTCAAAGCACGCCCAACAAAGGGAAATGTGTCCCATAAGAAAGGTTACTCACCCAGCAATGAATTAACTCGACCCTAGTAAGAAAAATCGACCCCATCAATCATTAAACTAGCCTCCAGACAAGGATTCATCCCTGGAATGGTAACTTCAGCCTCCCGAAAGCCAAAACTCTACCCACAATGCAACTCAACTCTCCTACAACCAAAATTGACCTCCACAAAAGAAATGCAACCGCTAAATGATAAAACTCAGACACAATGAAGAACAATGAAAACTTTTGAATGATATCTCCTCTACGATCATCTAGGGTGGATAGTTTCACCACCGAACCCAATATTCTTCAATAGGGTTTTTTTTCCCAAGAGCCAAAGCCACAAGAGCTCTCTTAAATTTGTTTTTAGAAAATAACAATGCATAATGAGAGAGTACGCACTCATTTCTCTTTTAATTCCTCATTCACCCTTTTGATGACCCTTTAACCCTTTTAATAAAGTAAATTCACTTTATTTAATGTATCCAAGCCAAGATGCCAAGAACATCTCATTTTTCATGTGATTTTTTAAATGTTTTCTGGTTGTGGCATTTCGTCAAACACTTTGCGGATTTGGTCTTTTAGGTTTCACTAGGATTTATATTGATGGTTGTTGTGTGTGTTTTCAGTAATAATCAAATAGATGTAGCAATGGAACATACTTCAAAAAGATGCAAGATCAACAACATATGGAATAACCAAAAATACCTCAAATTTGATATTATTCATAATAGAAGAAGACCCTAATACAATGGATCTGCATATTTGGTACAATATAGCTAAGAGATAGTATCAAAATGAAGATAATCCTCAAGAAAGATCAAGAAGAGAAGATGCAACCCTCCAAAGGCCACATGGATACAATAGATGAATACCAATATGAGATCCTGCCCTCTAAAGTTCCAAACCCCAAACTGAAGGAGTTACTCCATGCTGGAAAGCTGAATACACCCAACAATTCGGCCTAGTTGTTGGAGGCCTCCAAACACCCTAAAAATTGGTTGGAAGTGTAGATTTGTCCAAGGCTAAACCACTGGTTAAGTCTCAAGATGAACGATGAAGGTATGACCATCCAAATAGGCAAACCCCTAATTGGCTTGCCCCCTCCTGGATGACTGAAGACCCAAGAATTCAACCTCTATGAATATGGCCTCCAAAACCTCTAGAAAATATACCAAACTATAGATCGGCCCACTGAAAACCCCCCGGTAGAGTCTCATGATAAATGATAGCAATCTTACCCTCCAAATGACTAAATCCTCAAACAGTGGTGTGCCCTCCTCTCTTTGAACATGTACTGAGCTCGAATAAATAAGATAACAGAAAAACCTCATCTGGAACAAGCTAGAAAAGGTGCCCTAGGCCATACGAATAATACCCAAAAGTTGGTTTGCTCTGAATCCTTCTCCTATGCTTGGAAGGAACTCTTCTCCTCAAGATCATGTGCCCTCCTATTGGAAACCCTCCTAAAGTTGCGCCCTAGCTCTCTTTGAACCTGTGGCTGATGTAGAACCCCTCTGAAGCTGAGTAAATCCAATGTATAATGGTGAGGGAGGAATCTTCCACCTCTGTGACCAAGCTTGGATCAAGATAGGTGGGATATTTCACCATTGAGTTGATCTATAGGGTTTGTTAAGCCAAAATCCTAAAAAACCCCAAGTGCATGGGCTCACTAGCAAGAAGCCAGATATTAAATGATAAATAACATAATGAGAGAATAGAGGCCCATGTCTCTCTTTTATCCTCCCTGCTCACCTTGTCTCTCCAAGTGACTTTTGATTTATTTAATTAATAATTAATTAATTAAATCACTTTAATTAACTAATTAACCATTTTACCTCTAAAAAGTATTTTATCCCTCCTTGTGGATTCCCTGGCCATTGAAAGTCACTTCTCATAATCCTATCATGTAGTGTTATTCCTCTCGATTCCAATGAGATATTACACTAAGAGGTTCCTCCAAGTATTTTTCCCAATATGACCTCCTTAGTGAATTTAATTAACATGTAGCCCAAAATAACTCAAAATCACGAAAATCATCGGAATGCAACGGAACCAAAGTCAAGTTGTGCGGAATGGATCCTAATGATGAAATAAGATGAACGATGCAAGACAGACCCCAAAATACCCCTCAATATCCCCTGTACTCACTACAACCTCCATCTGGCCACCCTGGTCATCATAACACTCTGTAATACAATGATGTCCCAAAGTGGGGGCATTATAGTCATCCATGCTAGAATATTGATTGTCCTCAAGCAATAATTGAATCCATCCAAATATAATATCGGGGTCCCATATCCACCTGTGGGACACACAGTAGGCTCCGTCCAAATATGAACTATCATGCACTCCATCCCCTGGGTCCTATATCAGGACGTGAACTGCAATACCCTATGAAGCATAATATTGAAACATATCAACACCATGAGTCCCATGCACATGCCACATGGCCTCATCCTGGAATGAGTCCATACCAAGACCAACATGGTATCCACCAACTGCACATGTTGTTTCCATAGTGAGGTACGACAATACCTCCATGCATCAACCTCAAGTGACGTGCTCTCCTCAACACTGAAGCTCAATGGAAAGTCAAAATAACTTTCCCCTGCAAGGTTCCACTCACCCCCATCAGTCAATGAAATTCTCAGCCCTGCAATCTCTAGGTCCCATGCTAGTCTCTTCCAAATATCACCGTGTTGTCACTACACTACTCTGATCATGACTGTTTGCTCCCCATATACATACTGGATCTGCCACTCCTGGATCCTCAAGCTGGAATAACTGTGGAAACTGGACCTGTTGTCTAGAAGTTGCATCGGTAAAAGAACCTCTGTGGAAGCAGTATCTACCCAACCATCTCCATGCTTGATCATGAGGATCAAAAGGGAGAAAATATCTCGCTCCATAGGACAATCCCCTGCAAGCCCACTCAAAACCAACCCAAAGTGAAGTATTTGGCTCTCTAGCACAACCTAGGTCAGCATAAGGTGAAATAACCTACTAACAAAATGGACTCTCGGATCCCATGGAAAACTTGGAAGTTTATCACTTCCAATCCTCACTAACTTATCATGTGTCATATTGATCATTGTCGGAAGCCCTCTGTGATCATCATGAGAATATGTATATGTTTCTCCCTCTGAGATGTATATTATCCCATGGCCTAATATGCTCACCATCATGCACAAAGTCTCAACTGTTTTCCTATGATGATCCACCTCTATCCTTCTATATGTCGTAAAAGAACTCCTATCAGGTGGTCTCGGACTAACAACTCTCCATGTCCTCTGCCACCGTCTATATCCCCCCATGCTATTGTCAATGATGAAAGTGTTGGGAAAGGATAATAGAAACATTTGTAGCTAACTGCAGGAATGGAAAGTATCATATGCTTTGGTCAATCCCAAGGATTCAACTAAAATATCGTTCACCGATACCCATGGTAAATACTCGCATGTAGTCATCACTTAACCCTAATCATCAGGTACAACTGGTTATAAATCCTCAAACCGCTCGTCAACCACTCTCCATATATCATGGCTCATGAAGCTGTTGATACTGTGAAGTTGATCTCTCAGTACTATGTGTTGTTGCAAAGGAGAAGCATCTCCATGCTCCTCTAAGTGAGTCTTCCCCTTGCAATCCAATACGTCCCTCTGAATCCCACTGTACACCTATGCATGTCTTTGTGTACTATTACTCACCACTATATGCTCATGCATACTCATGTAATCTCTTGTATACTCCTCTAGCATCAAGGGTCATGGGTGTACTACTGGGTCAACCTCTACATACAGGTCAACCACTCCTCGGACACAATTGGAAGTGTCCTCATAATTGCCCCTGGCTCTAGAGTCCCCATGCGTATGTGAGTGCTCGATTGTCTCAAAGATCCTCATGGAGGGTATCTCCTGTGCCTCTGGATCATAACTCTCCATACTCATCATTGATCTTGGGTACTCTTCATGCTCCTCCATCAATTGGTGCTCCTCTGCTAAGCCACCAACATATTCTAGCAATGTGACTGAAGGATATATCTGAATCTCTACTAAGATAGATGTAGTGGATCTCTTTCTAATATCCTCCAGAAGCTCCTTTGATCTGGACTCTAATTCTTGAAGGGTTTTCTATGATCCTTTCAAGAATCCTTGTGTTCTCTCCAACTCATGAGTGATTCTGTCCATATCCAACTCTTGCTCCCTCAGGACCATGTGATACATCTCACCAATATCCAATAGGTAGTCCTTCTCCATCAACAATTGTTGGTAGTCAGTCCTCATAACAAACAATCTTCCCTGAGAGTATGAAATTCATCCATGGAAAATCCCCCATCTGAACTATCATGTTCCATCAATTCCCTCGAGCAACAATCAGTCACCAATGCATGTGTGTCATCAATGCACCTAGTGGTTGCCATGATCATGTTCTCACTGACTCTGAGTTGTCCTTCCAAGTAGCATGACTCCTGATCATAGTCATGTTTAGGTGCTAACTCATGCCCCTCACTGCTAATGTCAACCCCAGAATCCCCAACAACACTCTCTGCAAAAGATAAGGCACTAAAATGCCCCCTGTCTACTGGGCTACTAGGTCCTCCTATATGTGATTGCACATCATCACCAACTGCTAGCTCGCTCTGAATCATATTGTATCCTATATGAGCATTTGTATCCTCATGTGCACTCACCCTATTACTATCATATGTGCCTAGGTCCCATACAGATGTGTCCAGACACATGCTATGGTTATCTCGACCAATAAGGAGTGCATCCACATCACTGTCGAACGGCCCTGGAATTAAATGTCTCGTCAAACTGTCAGTCTCTGTAACCTGATCAAACAATGGAGTCTCCAAAAGAAGTGACTCACTATCCTCATACTAATATGTATGTGTAAGGTCAACCGTCTATACGTCGTGTCTCTCCTCCTGGGTTTGTGGATCCATATGTCCCTGGTGTGCATCCCTCACACACGACTCCTCCATTATATCTGAAACTCCACTTATATCCTCATGTGTCATGGATATCATGGGTGTATGAAAAGATGACAAATGTGTCACAGTCATCATAGGAAGTTCATCAGGTCTAGGTTCTAACATGTGTGAATCCCCACTATTGTCACCACTCTGTTAAAGTGTAAGGTCATCAACACTATGTGACATGACTGTTGAAGCACAGGTGTTATCATCATGTCCATCCCACTGTCCCTCCAATATGCAAGGGTCACTATCCTCCTTGAAATTATCTAAATATGAATCTATGGTCGCATATCCGTGCATATCCTCATCCTCATTGTCATAGTGCACCTCAATAATGTGGTTCCTACCTTTACCCCTAGACCTATGATCTGGTTCCCAAGGCACCTTGCAACTGTAGAAAATTTTCTTGCTCCTAATGGGTGTAGGAATGCTCTGTCCTTCCTTCCATCTAGTTGCTCTGGCTCTGTTTCCCTCTACTATGTTGACCCAATATGTAACCTCATATTTTCTCCACCTAATATTTTTTATGGATATAAACTATTGGAGTGTTACTTGAGCCCTAAATCTCTCACTAAGGGTGTGGTATTCCCTTTCAAAACATACTGCCTCTCTAGTGAAGTCTATACACTCCATATCTACTATATTTATGCATGCACTAATCCCCACTGGCTGGGAAGATCAACACTCGGATACCACTATAATGTTCCCAAGCCAAGATGTCAATAACATCTTGTTTTTCATGTGATTTTTTAAATGTTTTCTGGTTGTGGCATTTCGTCAAACACTTTGTTGATTTGGTCTTTTAGGTTGCACTAGGGTTTATATTGATGGTTTTTATGTGTGTTTGTAGTAATAATCAAATATATGTAGCAATGGCACATACCGCAACAATATGAAAGATCAACAACATATGGAATAACCAAAAATACCTCAGATATGATATTATTCATAATAGAAGAAGACCATGATACAATGGATATGCGGATCTGGTACAATATAGCTAAGAGATAATAGAAAAATTAAGATAATCCTCAAGAAAGATCAAGAAGAGAATATACAAGCCTCCAAAGGCCACATTGCTACAATATATGAATACCAAGATGAGATACCTACCCTTTGAAGTGCCAAACCCCAAATAGGAGGAGTTGCACCCTACTGGAAAGATTAATACACCCAACAATTCGGCCTAGTGTTAGAGGCCTCCAAACACCCTGAAAATGGTCGAAAGTGTAGATCAGGCCAAGGCTAAACCACTGGTGAAGTCTCAAGCTAAACGGTGAATGTATGACCCTCCAAATAGGCAAACCCCTAATTGGCTTGCACCCTCCTTGATGGCTGAAGACCCAAGAATTCGGCCTCCATGAAGATGGCCTCCAAATGCTCTACAAAGGATACCAAACTATAGATTAGGCCACTGGAAACCCCCTGGTAGAGTCTCGGTCTGAATGATAGCAATCTGACCCTCCAAATAATCGGATCCTCAAACAATGGTGCACCCTCCTCTCTGAACATGTAATGAGCTCCAATAAATAAGATAACAGAGAAACCTCCTTTGGAACAGGCTAGAAAAGGTGCCCTAGGCCATACGAATAATAACCAGAAGTCGTTTTTCTCTGAATCCTTGTCCTATCCCTTGAACGAACTCTTCTCCTCAAGATGGTGTGCCCTCCTACTAGAAACCCTCCTGAAATTGCGCCCAAGCTCTCTCTGAACTTGTGGCTGATGTAGAACCCCTCTTAAGCTGATTAAATATGGTGTAGAATGGTGAGGGAGGAATATTCTACCTCCATGATCAAGCTTGGATCAATATAGGTGGGATCTTTCACCACCGAGTTGATCTCTAAGATTTTTTAAGACAAAACCCTCAAAACCCCCAAGTGCATGGGCTCATTAGAAAGAAGCTAGATATCAAATGATAAACAACATAATGAGAGAATAGAGGCCCATGTCTCTCTTTTATCCTCCCTTCTCACCTTGTCTCTCCAAGTGACTTTTACTTTATTTAATTATTAATTAATTAAATCACTTTAATTAATTAATTAACCATTTTACCTCTAAAAAGTAGTTTATCCCTCATTGTGGCTTCCCTGGCCACTGAAATTCACTTCTCATCATTCTATCATGTAGTGTTATTCCTCTCGATTCCAATGAGATATTACACTAAGAGGTTCCTCCAAGTATTATGCCTAATATGACATCCTTAGTGAATTTAATTAACATATAGCCCAAAATAACTGAAAATCAAGGAAATCGTCGGAATGCAACGGAACCAAGGCCAAGTTGTGTGGAATGGATCATAATGGTGAAATAAGATTAGAAATGCAAGTCGGACCCAAAAATACCCCCCAATAGCCCATGTACTCGCTACAACCTCCATCTGGCCACCCTGGTTATCATAACACTTTGTAATACAATGATGTCCCAAAGTGGGGACATTACACTTTATAAGCTCAAAGTCACTTAGAACATATTTTCACTTAATTACTAAATGTCACTGTAAAAATGATTGTTTTTTGGCCCGTCGACATCAAATAATTAATTAATTATTTTTTTCTTTCAGTGACTATAGCCTACGGGAATCACTTAGGATATTCCATCAATCTCCTGGAGTGATCATTTGGAAAGGAACATTCCAATCCTCCCTTCTTGAGTTTTCTTGTCCTTGGGAAATTACAAGTTTGGATGTTGCAAGATTTGGTCACATTTCCATGTGGCATCCTCTGTTAGAAAATCTCTCCACCTAATGAGGTACTCTTGGATCACCCTGTTATGCAATTTCCTCTCTTGGACCTCAAGAACCAACACTAACTTCCCCTCCTCGTCCAATGGGGGTAAATCTGTTGAAGAAGTGACAAGTTGTCTCAATGCCCTCTTGAGGCACGAAACATGAAACACATTGTGGATCTTAATCCCTTTCGGAAACTTAAGATCATAAGCTACCTCACCAACCAACTATCTGAATGACCCTGTAGGGGCCATAAAAGTGTGGTTTTAACTTTTTTGCACCACTTTTCTGCAGTGAAGACTTTATGTAGGGTTTTAATCTCAAAAATACCAAGTCTCCCACCTCAAAAGTGTTCTCGACCCTGTGCATGTTTGCATAGATATTTTTTTTATTCTCTTCCATCTGTAAATTTTCCTTGACAGTATTAAGGATGTCTTGACTCTCATGGATCCAATCCTTGGCTTTGGGGGCCCTGCTATCCCCAAATTCCAAATCAACAAATGAAGGAACATCATAGCCATATAATTCTCAGAATGGGATCATACCAATGGACATGTGATAAGTAGTATTATAACAATGTTCTCCCAAATGTAACCACTTTATCCATGCCTTCTGCTACTTAGAAACATAGTTACATAAATAAACCCTCAAGCCACGTGTTCACAATCTATGTCTGACCATATGTCTAGGGGTGGTAACTAGTGCTAGCAGTCAACTCTCTGCCAACCAACCTGAACATCTCCTGCCAAAATGCACTAAGGAATTTGTTGTCTCTATCACTAACAATGTACTTCAGCAACCCGTGGAGTCTAAATACCTCCCTAAAGAATAACTCTACTACATGTTATGCCTTGTATTATGAGGAAATGACGAAAAAATGTGTGAATTTGGTCAACCAATCGACCATCGCATATATGCAGTCTTTGCCTTGTACCTTCGATAGACCTGTGATGAAGTCCATGGCCACATTTTCCCACTTCCGCTCCAGGATGGGTAATGGTTGTAATAACCCAGTAGGGTGAGTCTGTTTTGACTTGTTTTGCTAAAAAGTCATACACTCCCCACATGTATCAATATATAATATTTGAGGCCCTTCCAAGTGAACCTCTTCCTGATCTACCTGTAAGTTTTAACGTACCCAGGATGGCATATCAGAGGCGTATCATGCATAGCCCTCATAATCTTCTCCTTCAGTGCAAACTCGGGGACTAAGTATATGTGTTCCTTGTAGTAGATTATGCCATCCACCACCTTGTACCTATCATCCTATATGTTTTGATCCATCAACTCACAAGAAAAATTATTCTTGGAATACTCTACCAAGAGATGATATTTCCAGTCAACTAAAATCTCTACAAGTGAACATATCTCAGGTTTTCTGGAGAGGGCATCAACAACTGCATTTTTCTTCCCTTTCACATACTCAATATAAAA
>ML847270.1:34934-65671 GCA_009831015.1 Picea engelmannii | reverse complement strand
GGCAGGCTAATGATAATAGCTTACTGCAATTATTCAGTGAATATGGAAAGGGTTTGAATGCCATAGTTGTATCTGATAGAGAAACTAGACGGTCACGAGGCTTTGGATTCGTTACATACTCATAAAAGTGAAGTTAACCATGCCATTGTTACTCTCGATAGAATTGATATGCATGGGAGACCCTTGAAAGTGAATATCTGATCTTCACTCTGTACATTGTGAGAAGAACGAACATGAAGAAAAACATGTAAGATCCCATGGAAGAATATAAAGAAAAACAATTAATGTAGATAAAAGTAAAACGCCTAAACCTACTCAATTTGTTATTGCTTATTGCAATATTGCAATATTGCAATAAATGAAGATGTATTCAAAGCTTCATTTGCTTTTTGGAGAGATGCTTGGTTGTTTGATATTGGTGCAACTTACCACGTGACTTTTCAGAGAGGCTTCTTTGAAAAATTGTATCACAATGTAGACGGTACAATAAGTTTTGCATATGGATCTAGTCTCAAACATATGAGAATTGACACCATTATGCTCAAATTGTCCAGATTCCCATATTTTCTCTTGCATAATGGTCTATATCTTCCTGAGTTGCAAAGGAACTTGTTGTCTCTTCTGCATATTCTATAGCAAGGTCGTTCCATTCACATGTTTGATGAGAAAGTTGAAATAAGGAGATCTTCGAGCGACATGCTCATCATGACAGAATGGGAAGATGACAAATTATTGAAGTTGAAAGGGACATTTGCACGAGCACATAATTCTGCATACCTTCCTCACCATGATGAAGGTACATTGTCTTTTAGTCTCTTGTTGCATGTTAGATTTGTGCACCATTCTAGGGAACTTGAAGCAATGCGAGGCATGTTTCCTTGGTAAATACAAGAAGCATCCTTTTCATAATTCCACTTCGAGAGCATGTAGAAAACTAGAGTTGATACACTATGATTGTGTGGCCCCATACCTGTTCCATCTACCTTAGGTAGTAGATATATCACGACTTTTATTGATGACTACATTAGGGTGTGTCGGGTTTATTTTTTGAAATAGAAATCTCAAGCATTTGAAACTTTTAAAATTTTCATCTATGGATTGAAAATGAAGCTCAATCTCATTTTGGCACTCTTCTTACTGATAATGGAGGAAAATACACTTCAAATGAATATGAAATCTATCTTTGCCAACGTGGGATCAAGTATCAAACCATTGTTCCATACAATCATCAGCATAATGGTATGGTAGAAAGAATGAACACAACACTCTTGAATATGGTATGTTCTGAATGTTATTTTTCAAGAATGTGAAGTTGATGTTTTGGGATAATGCAATTCTATGTGAAGTATATGTGAGAAACATGACTCCATTTCATGTTCTTAGAAACAAGACTTCTTATGAAATGTGTTATGGCTGCATTTCTTCGATGAGGCATCTCAGGGTTTTTGGTTTCACCTGCTATGCCTTAATTCCTAAGGAGAAAAGAAACAAGCTTGGTGCAAGGAGTTGAAAGTGCATCTTCTTGGGGTGCTCAAATACCAAAATTTCATTCTTTCTAGAGATGTGGTTTTCTTGAATCCACTAAGAATGACAAGACTGTTGAGCAATAGCTTGATCATATGGATAGTTTCACCCATGTAAAGTTATATCATGGGTTTGATGATGAGATTCCAAATCTTGAAGGGCAGATCTCTATCTTGGATCAATCTCTGGAATCTCTTTTTGAAGTTCCATCTCCCCCTCATGAAGAAGATCCAACCACTTCATCAAAACGGGGAGTTAAATTATACGATGTGAATCAGAGTGATTTAGAGGATTGAAAGGATAAACCTTGATGGGAATGAAACACCATCCCAATCAATGGAGCAACCACCATACCAAAGTTGCTCATAAAGACACTTGAAAGTGTTTGTCTTGGTGAGGTTAGAAATATAGGAACCTGAAGTTCAACCAGACAAGATGGGGGTGATGTAGATACTTTAGATTCAGGTGATGTAAATGATATGGATGTTTTATTTGATTCTGAATTGAATGTATCTACTAAAATTGAACCAACTTCCTTTGAAGAAGTTGTTTATAATGATGAGTGGAAAGAAGCCATGCAGAAGGAGTATGATGCTTTCATCAAGAATGAGACATGGAAGATGGTGTATCCTCCATTTGGAACCAAACCAATTGGTTGTAATTGAGTCTAGAAGAACAAGTACAAATCAAATGACTCACTTGACAAGCTAAGACGTCAAGTTTGAGTTTTTGGTCAAAGTCAAAGGTTGACCAAGTCAAAGCAGTCATGGCTTACTCTATGAAGTCAAAAAAAAAGTTATAAGGGGCTTCTAACTTCAGAGCATGGAAGACAAGGATTGACCTCATCCTTGCCAAGAATATAGTGTTGGATATCGTCAAAGGAAAGATTGTGGAACCACAGTTTGAAGAAGGAAAAGAGAAGGAACCTAAGAATGTTGCAATTATGGAGAAGATCAAGGACAGTGACATCAATGTTATGAGTATCATAGTGGACTTTGTAAAAGACCACTTGATACCCTACATCTCTCATCTTGAATCATCTAAAAAGATGTACGATGCCCTACCTAACCTCTTCTCCGTCAGAAACATTGAACAAGTAATGAGTCTGAAGAATGAGCTTTGTGACATGAAAATGAATGATGATGACATCATAACATCATACCTTGTGAGAATATCTTAGTTAAGAGATGAAATACAAGCTATTGAAGAAATCATTTCAGAGAAGGAACTAGTAAATATAGTACTCAATGGTCGTCCCAATACATGGGATGCATTTGCCGCAAGCATGAACACAAGAAAGGAGTATCCCACATTTGAAGAAATTTGGACTTGTTGTGCACAAGAAGAATCAAGAATTAGTGCAAAAGAGAAATTCCATGGGAAAGATGATGATCAAGCCTACACAACAAAGTTCAATAAATTTATGAATAAGAAGAAGTTTGACTCAAGTAAGAAACCAAATCAAGAGAAATATATGTCAAAAATACAATGCTTCAACTGTCGAAAATATGGTCACTACAAGAATCATTGTCCTGAGTTAAAGAAAAGGAAGGAAACACATGAAGCATCAGTTGCCAAAGAAAGGGAACCCTCAAAGAAGGCCAAGCAGGATAAAACAAACTTCTTCTTCTAAGACAAGGTAACAATGTTCTTCATAGCTCTTGTACATACGATGTTTACATAGTTCCTGAGCATATCATGTATATCTATTTGTTAGAAGAAAATATGTTCAAGGGAAACAATACCTATGGAAGAATAAAAAGATAAGAATTGATATTACAATGACTACAAGTCAAGCAATACACATAAAAAGATGAAGTATGTTGGAAATCTTCGATAACAATT
This sequence comes from Picea engelmannii, assembly GCA_009831015.1. Taxonomy (NCBI): domain Eukaryota; kingdom Viridiplantae; phylum Streptophyta; class Pinopsida; order Pinales; family Pinaceae; genus Picea; species Picea engelmannii. Next base: position 62,302 of record ML847270.1, on the reverse strand, counting down.
CTTGTGGAAGTTATTATATAAGTAACAACTGCAAGATAAGCCGAAATCATAATCAAACCTAAAGAGACTCAGAAGAAGTCAAAACAGAGGAAATTAGAAAAAGAGTTGTGACACCTTGCAGAAGGCAATAAGAATGCAGACAAAAGTGTGGACTATCTTAGATGAAGGGAGGTGACTACAAAATTCCAAAAGAAGAGCATGCATTCATGCATGAAGCAAGGATTAGGAGGGAGCTAATCCTAAATAATATGATCCATTGAGGATTATGAAGTATCTATCCATGTTCCCATTGAAAGTAGCAGTCGTGAAAAGCAACATGTGTTCAGTTTGACTTTAGAAGAAGTCTTCTTCGAAAAGAAGCCTTAAAGTATCCTTGGTTGTCCATCTACATCCATGATCCTATGATGAAAGGAAGAAGTTGAAATATTCAGGGCATGGAATCTATAGAAGACTCCATGGACCCAAGAGCTAAAGAGAAACATGAGGAAGAACATGAAGATTCCAAGAGCGAAAGAAAAAACCAGAACAACCAGTTATTATACCGAAAATCACAAAGACTACTAGCTTGGTTTGAACTCACTAAGAAGAAATAGAGCGTAAGAAATGGAAGTTATGATAAAGAACAATGTGAAAAATACTTATGAATGGAATTATTGCAAGATTCTGAGGTTCTTCCAAAAGGAGGGAGAAGACTATGACAACATCTTGTTCCAGATATACCTCTTGTAGTATCCATGGATTGGAATTTACTTGTAAAAGATTGTTTTTCCCAATAAAGCAAGTGAGAAAGAAGCTTATACCAGAAAGAGACCCATGCATATAGACATAAGAAGACCTTGTATGGATTCAAACAACTTGATGCAGAGTATCTCATATACAACAGAAGCGTGGTGAAAACTTTCTATGACAAAGATAGTGTATCAGAATAGTTACTCAAAAGTCTGGGATGATGGATTGCTAATCCATGGAAAAATCTCATGATGAAAGAAGAAGTGATACTTGGATATGTTTTAGTTTGAGCCTTTCCACGACGCCATGAGCTAGCAGGAAACAAAAGTGTTGAATTCGACCATGATATATTGTAATGATCAGAGCTATATGAAGCCTTAAAAAAAAAAAACTGGTGTTCCATAATAGACCGAAGTACATTGAGATCAAGCATTATATTCTCCATGATGAAGTCCAGAAAAGAGAAGTGGTTCTCTAATATATCTCCACAGATGAGAAGATAACAGATATTTTAGTAAAGCCTCTGTCCAAGATGAAAAGTTTGCAAGCTAGGGCTCGTGGAGACGACTTCCTTATTGAAAAAGGAAGAGATTACTCCTAGGTTGGGAGGGAGCACTGATGTGTTATTGATTTATGGACAGTCATTTTTCAGTTCGAAAAATGGTCTAGGATGAGTAGTTCCTTTCTAGTTTGGAAAGTGATTTGAGATTTCTGACAGACAGGCATTTTCCAGTTCAGAAAATGGTCCAGATCGGATAGTCATTTTCATAATGAAAATGGTTCGATAGATTGTTGATGTACCATATACAACGATTCCCCTTGTGGCCAGTGTGGGGGAATGTTCTAGGACAATCATTCTTCTTGGAAGCCACTTTGAGTAGTGGTCAAGTAGAATGGTCTACCTTGCCAGGCAATCATTCTTTTGAAGTTCACAGTTGTGAGCAGTTTTGAAGAACGGTCTGTTTTGGAGGTTGGTGCAGGACAGTCATTTCCATTAGGAAATGGTCCGGACAGTCATTCCCTAGAGAAGACTCATTCTATCTAGGTTGCACTATGATTAGTGCTAGAGGAATGGCCCAATTAGGTGAATGGTCCAAGTTCAACAATCATGGACAAGCATTCCCTAGGGCAGACTCGTTCTCTCCAGGTTGCACTATGATTAGTGTTGGAAGAATGGCCTAGTTAGGTGAATGGTCCAGGCTCAAAAATCAGGGACAATTATTCTTCTATTCTTGAAAAGAATAGTCAAGATAGCCCATGGCTGATATTTTCCTTTCTCAGGGCATATGCTCTTCCAGATCTCACATATGTGAGTGGAATAATGGCCTAGATGACTCAGTTTAGATCATGATATTGTTTTTATGTAGGTTGATATCAGTGATATGCTTGCTATGGAGACTGTATATCCCTAAACAATAGATGTATGCTATTGTGGTGGATGTGTTCCACTGGTTGTGACTATGTGTCACTGATTAAGTAGTAGTGTGTTACTTGGTGTGTTTGTGTACCACTGGATAGTAGTTGTGTACTACTATGGATAGACACAATTGTGTTCTATTGAATGACATTGCTCTGATTGCCATGTATACTATCAATAGTGTTGAAAATGATTATCAGCTAGATGGATAGTCAGTGTGTTGATGGACAGACATTCTCTAGGTGGAAAATGGTCCAGGACATTTATTCTTCTAGAATGTATGTTTGGATTAGAAGAATAGTCCTTGTACACCATGGCTAATGATGATGGTGCTCGTGATCTAATAATGAGATAGCATGTATGGCGATGATGATGCTACTGATTGAATGGTATGTTTGTGCTCAAGACCATTGCTTTCAATACCTCCCTAGCTAGGAGGGAGTGTTGATATTATGGTAGCTGCGGGAGGTATTAAATTCCACGTGTAACCCTCACAATAATAGCATATTTCGGGAAGCAAGAAGAAACCCTAAAGCATTATACATAACCCAGAAGACAAGTCGGCTAAAGGAAATATTTAATATTGAGTTTTTAGCCTCCAGAATGAGAAGTCGACCCATAAAGCTAAGGAGAAGCAGTATAAATACAGGACTCTGAGTTCATTTGACACACACAGCTCGCAACTGCAGAAATGTAAGAGTGCACAATGTAGAAATTGAGTAAGTGCACAAGTCTGGAGAGTAGTTGCAACTACAACTACTGCAACCTATATTCTTAGTTTAGGCTTGGACTTTCCACTAGTTATGGTTTTTACTTTCTACCTTGTGTGCTAGCTCTGGAGAGAGGTACACTACATTGATTGGCTATTAGGCGTAGGGTTTGCTTCCAGAATTTTTCTCTATCAAGGTTAAGGTGCTTAGGGGTGGCTTCCGCCTATGGTTGGGTGACAATATTGCTATATTGTTTATGGTTAAATGAGCAAACCTACTATTTCTAACATAATCACCATGACTTGGATGATTGTAGATCATTTGTCTTGCTTCATTGCTTCCCTGAGTTTCCCCTTCATTTTGTCTTCTCCTTGGCATATATAAGTGCCCAACTCTCCCAACCTACAGGTCCCTTTGCCTTGGAGTGACCCAACGTTTCAAAACTTGTCCACATAACTCTTGCGTTAACCTTTTTTTAAGGTGCACGCGTCCCTTAGGTGAGTCGGTCAACTCACCTAAGTGTGCCCTCCTTCTTCCAGATGAATCATCATTTTGCTTGGGCGCCCAACTCATGTCCACACAACCACTCATCAACTCGTCGACTTGGAACCGATGGCTAACGTTCGTCGCATGTCACCTTGGTCAACTCCCCTTAGTGCGTCAAGCACCCAAGGTTACCAAGCTCTCCCCATATAAGTTTGTCTTGATGGGTTAGGTCAGGCACCTTGTTTCCAAAACGTTTAATCGATGCTCCTAGCCAACCCATCATTTTGGTGGAGTGTCCATCACTTTGTTTGGTGGAGCACCCAACTTCTACCCATGTCTCTGTCAAGCCAACTCCTTCACTTGTTTCGTAAGCTATCTTTGGGTGAATTCATTCCTTGGCACGACACATGCCTAAGGAACCCCAACTTATCCATATATGAATACTTTAATCTCCTCATTCAAACTGAGCGTCCTACCTACCTGATATCGTTCATCTTGGTCTGTGGTGGAGGTGCACCTGCATGGGCTGGACTCCCCAAGTCTTACATCTTCCCCCACTCCAAGTCGTTACCTTCCTAAAAACTCCAACATCACTCTGTCTATTGCGATCACCAGCCACGTTCCTCATGACCCTAGATTCTGCTTCAGGTCTCACTATTGTGTACTTACTTTGGTTTCTCCTGTTGTCAATGTGTATTGGATCCTCTTGTGCCTTAGCTAATCGAGTAGTTATTCTGATCATCACACCAAGTCTACAAGAACTCACTTCAACACCAAAACCACTTGTTTCTCTTCATAACTGTTCAACCATCACATCCTCCTAGGTCATTGTGGTGCTTGCCTCTTAGGAACCAACTAATCGACTCATTTTCATCTTCGTGACAATAAGACAACTTGCTCCTTTTTCAGTGTGAGAGTGGAAAGGGCAGCCTAACGATCCATCACTTCCATCCTTGTATTGCTTCACCAAAGCCTTCGAAGTATCACCATATTTCTCTATCAAATTCATCAACAATGGGACATTGGAATCAATTATGCCTTCATCTTCCTCCACAAGGTGCTCAAGTTCTAGATCGTAGTGCCATTCACTACCTCCAAGAATTTTTGGGATCAGTCCAACATCCTTCTTGGAACGTTTGTACTACGATAGTTGTTCTTCCCCATCACACACTTGTGCAACAAACGATTCCATTCTCCATTCATCAAGCTCTGGCTTCTTTGTTTCCTCTGTCTCCACCGGTTCTTTTGAAATACTTGCTTCATAAAAGTTAGCAAACTTCTCCACGCCATGAACGACATTAGCCAAGATATCTTCGATCTTGTTGACGCACCATTCTAAGTCTGCCAACACCTCTATATCGTGTGAGTTTTTCATTTCATCCACTTCTTCACTTCATCCACCGATGTCTAAGCAAGAGTATTGGTTGCCAACCAACTACAAGGAAGAAATATCCATCCCCTTGTTCCCCTTCACTATAGTCACCAGACATGGAGTTGGTCCTCACGTGATAGCCAAAGAATCGACATGTGGAATGGGAACTTCCTTCTCTATATGCATGAACTCTTGACCCATAACTACTTCATAGTCATCTAATGGAACAATGGTGAAACTCGCCCTTCCGGTCCATTCCCTAAGCTTGATAGGAACATTCTTGGTTGTGTCAACAATCTCCTGTTCACCCGAGTTTACTTCCTTAAAATAAGTTTGTGCCTGCTCAAACTGGAATTTGAGACTTCATGCAATGTCTTCTATCATAAAATTGTGAGTAACACCATTGTCCACCATAGCCAAAGTTGTTTTCCCATTGATCCCTGTCTAAACATAGCTAAGTCTTGTCACGTTAGGGTCTTGACTAACTATGGGTTCTACTTCCACAACAACACCCAAAACCTACAACACACCCATGGATGGTTTGTCCTCTTTATCCAAAGCATTAAGTTCTTGCTTCAACAAATAATTCTTGGAAAAAATGCTCCTTTACACAAATCCAACAAGAAACTAACTTATTTTCCTTTTGTGAATCTGCCTGCTTCGCATTATCTTTGTTTCCTTTGGATTCCTTCATCTTTCCCTTATCCTTCGTCTTCTCGCTCTGCTTCTCACGTTGGTCATCATCGTTGTTTGGAATTGATTTGGATTCTCCCTTGAATTCTAACAACTTGTAAGCTGCAGTGATCTTTATCACAAGGGTTTACACATTGTTGTGTCCCAGATCACTCTATGCCCAAGTTTGCAAGCCATTCATGAAGTGGAAAATCCTATCTTCATCCAACATGTCTTTGATCTCCAACATTGGGCTTGTGAACTCCTTGATATAGGTATTGATCTTATCAGTGTGCTTGAGAGCCAACAATTGGTTCCTAGTGACCCAAGCTTGGTTTCCCAAACCAAATTGTGCCTTCAAGGATGCCTTAATCTCTGCCAAGTTTTCAATATTTTCGATTGTCCTCCCAACTACCAAGTAGTCATCTCTATCTCTCCACCAAAGTTTCGCAGTCCATAGCAACAACATTCACATTGGATTCTTATGTAATTGTGTTCACTTGCTCCAAGTACTGCTCCATATCCAAACATAAACTTCCCAACAACTTAGCATTGTGAATCCCATCATATGGATCTGGTTCTTTCATCTTGATTCACATTTGCACAAAGGATGAGCTTGGCCCATTGGTTGCAACTCATTTAATCAATGTGATGGTATCCTCCTAATATTTCATTTTTTGGGTGACCAAATCTAGTGCATCCTTTGTTGCCTTAAGTTTGTCTTGAATGTCATTGTTCATTGTTTTAGAGAACATATTCGTTATGTCTTGGCACTCCTGGACAATTTCGTTAAACCTAAGCATGATTTTTCCCATCTCAATCTCCAATCGTTCGAACTTCTCACCATGTGAACACATTGCATCTGTTAGTTGTTCCATCGTTTTCTCTAAGGAAATGAATTAGTCCCTCACCTTAGGCATCTTACACTATTTCTCAGTGTCATTTTCATTTGCATGCAAATTGACCATTCTTGAACTTCTAAGGATCTTCATGTTTCGTGCAAACTGTGCCAAGAATGGGATTCAAGACTTCCCCCAAGTTTCATTACCAACTCTTCATCGAAATATACAAGCTTTGTTTCACAAACTAACTACCTTTGAGGTATCCCCTTAGCTTTTCCAACCCTGTAGTAACCTTGTTTGACTCCTTCAACCAGGTCACCTTAGCCTTCTATCTTGATAGCCCATGACCGAAATTTTACCAAGACACGTCTCACTTTAGATTTTACCACGAACCTGCAAATTCTTCATTCCCTTCTCTTCATCACTGTCACGGATGACTCACCAAACCATGCGAATGGAAAAGTGCCCTAAAACCACTGAAATGTCTATGCAACAAGCTTTGATACCACATGTCAGGCCACTAGAGAACCTTTAGTTGGATGGCAAAATCATCCAACATTCCCAACGATTTGCAGCACCACAAATTTTCAACTTGGCAGCAGGGCCACACTGGTTTATTTGGTCCAGACCATGCCTTAATCTTCGTTTCGCTTATTACTTAATGGTTTATGTTTGCTTCTTATACTCAAAAAATTCAACAAGTAAAGAAATGACTCATACAAAGTAACAATGAAATGCAAGTGGGAAGCCAAAATGACCTAATACCAGAATTTTCGTAACAAAGACAAAAGTGTGTCGAGTCTTCAAATCGTGCCACACCGAAGATACAATTACAAGGAGATTTCACTCAAGTTTACACCAGAACCTGTGTGAAACACAACAAACTTCGTTCTTTCGCCTTGCAACCTTCTTCGTTACCGCAGACACAATGCTAAAGGATATCTTCTCCTTCGTGCTTCATTCCTTAGATAATTGTTTCCTTTGCCTCAAAATGTGCAACCTGTAATCGCCACAGCTTGGACGATTGTAGATCACTTGTCTTGCTTCATTGCTTCCTTGGTCTCCCCTTCATTTTGTCTCTCCCTTGGCATATATGGGCACCCAACTCTCCCAACTGGCATGTCCCTTTGCCTTGGAACAACCCAACGTTTCACAACTTGTCCACATAACTCTTGGGATGACCTTTGTTTAAGGTGTGAATGTCCGTTAGGTGAGTTGGTTGACTCACCTAAGCATGCCCTCCTTCTTCTAGCCGACACATCATTTTTCTTGGGTTCCCAACTCATGTTCGCACAACCCCTTGTCAACTTGTCGACCTTCAACTGGTGGATAACATTCATCACACGTCACCTTGGTCAGCTCCCCTTGGTGCACCAACCACCCAAGATAAACGAGCTCTCCCCATACAAATTTGTCTTAATGGGTTGGGTTGGGTGCCTTGTCCATCGAAAACTTTCAACCAATGTTCCTAGCCAACCCATTGTTTCGGTGGAGCGCCCGTTGATTTTTTTGGTGGAGTACCCACCTTCTACCCACGTCTTTGTTAAGCCAACACATTAACTTGTGTCGTAATCTATCTTTGGATGAAGTCGTTCATTGGCACGACACACGCCCAAGGAACCCCAACTTCCCCATGAATGAATACTTTCATCTCCTTATTCAGATCGAGTGTCTTGCCTTCCCGATATTGTTCGTCTTGGCCTACAGTGTAGGTGTGTGCGCTTGGGATGAATGCCCCAAGCCTTACATATAGACTCTGAGGAAACTTTTCCCCCACAACAAAATGGGCTACCATTCATGCATTGTTGGCTTTTGTTGCATAAAATAGGTGGAATATTCATCACATGGATGTGAAGACAAGCTTCTTGAATGGAGACTTGAAAGAGAATGTTTACATGTATCAACCAGAAGGATTTTCTATGAAGGGTCAATAACATAAGGTATGCGCGCTCATCAAGTCTTTGTATGGCCTAAAGAAAACACCTCCCACATGGTATGAAAAGCTAACTGGACTTCTTTTGAAGAACAATTTCAAGCATTATAATCTTGATGATGCAACTTTGTTTGTCTAGGAATTTGGAAAAACTATTACATATATCATGGTGTATGTAGATGATATTTTGGTAATAGGGAACAATGAAGCATATATTACATCCATAAAGAAAGCATTGAAGAAGGGTTTTGAGATGATATACATTGGACATCTTCACTACTACTTGGGTATTGAAGTAACTCAGAACCCAAAGTATGTATTCATCTCCAATGGAATAAAATCTGAAGCTAACATCAAAATAAGGGAATGAATTTGAGGATGCAACTAAATATAGACAGCTTGTGGGGATTATTATCTACCTTACTACTACAAGACCAAATATTTCATTTGCAGTTGGGATTCTTTCCAGGTTCACGCAAAAACCTTATGAAGGACATTTGTGTGTCGCAAAGAGAGTTTCAAAGTACTTTAAAGGAACTAAAGACTTTGGTCTGAAATACTCTAAGGTGGAAGACTTAAAACTAGTTGGACATACAGATTCAAACTTTGACAGGGATATGAAGAATGGAGTGTCTACTTTAGGATATCTCACGAGTCTTGAATCAACAACTGTCTCTTGGAGATCACACAAACAATCCATTCCAAAAAATCCCACTACAGAGGCAAAGTATGTCAATGTTGTAGAGGCAACGAAGGAGATCATGTGGCTCATGAAGATACTAGAGGCTTTGCAAGAGAAATGGGTGAATGCTACTCCACTTGTGATCGAAAACACTTCTACAATCAAGTTAGCTAAGAATCCTATATTCCATGATCAAACAAAGTACATCAACATGAAGTACCATTTAATTTGACATCATGTAGAGGTCAAGACCATTCAACTAATACATTGTTCCACACGTGAGCAAATTGTAGACATCTTCACCAAAGTGCTTGGAAGAGAAAAGTTTGAAAAGTTCAAAAAGACGCTTGGACTTATGAACACCCCTTCAGATCGAGGGGGGGGATGTTAGATACCTAATCCTTGGGATTGTGGTATAATTGTAAATATTGTCGTAAATATTAATGTAGGAATATGAAGAGTCATACGTGAATGTCAAGAATCATATCTCAATGTATTTACGTATGTCTCACATCAATAAACATTTCTAATCCATGGATTTATTCATCTCTGTCCTATCAACAAGTCTACCCAAGCCTGGAGGAAATAATGACATCATGGTAGTAGTGGATCAAATCACAAATTATGCCTAGTTTTTCTCTCCTTCTCATCATTTTAAAGTAAGTATAATAGCCACAACATTCATGGAAACAACTCAAAATCTACATGGAATCCCCAAGATTATTGTAAGTGATAGAGATCCAATTTTCACTAGAAACTTTTGGACTGGATTGTTTTCTTGTTTGGGTACTCAATTTTCTCACAGTTCCTCTTACAATCTTCAATCCGATGGAAAAATTGATATTGTGAATAAATGCCTAGAAGGGTATCTTTATTGCTTTGCATCTGATAAACAAACACAATGGGTCAAGTGGTTTCCCTTGGCAGAATGGTGGTACAACATGTCCTTCCATACTTCATAAAAAATGTCCCCATTTATGGCACTTTATGGATATCATCATCCATCTATCACATCACCCTTAGGAGGGAAAGTGAAGGTTCAAGCAGTGAAGGACCACATAAAACACCAACAAGAGGTTCTCAAACTTTTGAAGGACAACTTTGTTACAACACAAAATAGGATGAAACCACAAGTAAATCAACATTGCAACAAAAGGGACTTTGAAGTGGGGGATTGGGTATTTATGAGGCTACAACCATACAAATATATGTCCCTCAATCAACAAAATAAGGACAATAAATTAACACCCAAATACTAAAGGTGTTGTAGAGGATTGAAAATATGAATTACAAATTGGAGTTGCCTCCATCTTCACATGTACATCTAGTCTTCCATGTTTCTTGCTTAAAGAAGTTAATCGGTGATAAGATTCCAGTAAAATATTTTACCAAAGATTAACGAAGAAAGGAAAATCATACTACAACCATAAACAATCCTTGAAACAAGGATTAAGCAACTATGAAATTGAACAATTACTAAGTACCTCATCAAGTGGAAGAACCTACCAATAGAAGAGGTGGCATGGGAAGATGAGTTCTTCATGCAAAAACATTCACAAATAATCAAGTGTTGAGAGCAACATTTGTTTTAAGGGAAGGGACATGTTAAGCCCTAGACAAAGCCACATGTTAAGCCTTACATATTGAGTTTTTACATTTTTATTGTTATATTAGTGTTTTCAGCTAGACCCTTTAATTGTAATTGTACCCTTTGTCTCCTATATATATCAAGGAGACCTAGTTTTAGATTCATCTCATCTTTTACATTTCTTCTATTGTAAAAGGAGGTTTCCCCCTCGAAGAGCCTTATCTTTTGTTCTTCTACCTAATTCTCAAGGCATGGAGTTACTTCTCTTTCTATTTTCAAGTTATTTGGGTGTTTGTCGCCTATCATACTACATGTTCTAGTCATGTCTCATGGAAATATACCACATCTATCCATCATACACTTTACAAGTGTTTCGTTGTCTTCATGTATTCTTGGTTACATAACCAACAACATACTACATCAAATTGATGAGAACACGCATAATTTATGACATCATTCATACTCATGTTCATTCACTTTGCAATCCATGGACATTTTCAAATAATTCCATAGTTGCAACTACTATTTTTTGCATTTAGCAACATTCCTATGCCTCAACCATTTACACACAATCCATTTCTCAACCCACAAAAATATACACAATTATTAATAAAGCAATAAATAAGTCAAGTAAACTTCCTTCTAATTTCATAGACATGGTGAGGGTTTCCTTAGTTTTATGGTTGAACTGATTCCTAGGTCTACTGCTAGTCAAAAAAATTATCATTTGTAGGTTTCTCACCCAAGTATAAATTCATTGTATGTGCTTGTGTGTAGATTTACACTTGCTACTTTCTTAAGAACACATGATTTTTCAAAAAGAAAAAAATTGAAATTAAGGTGATAAACTCCCTTATTGTCACATCTACCTTGTTGGCCATGTTCAACATTTATTGTTGCACCATTTCCTTAGCATGTTGTAGTTTTCTTTGTTGTATTGGGTTGCATTCATATTCATATAATTGTAGCCACCTACTTTTTCTTTCCTTGGGAAATCCCAACCTAAGCATAACCCTTTTATCGAAATGCTCCAACACTCTATAAGGCAACACTTTCTACCTTATAAGACCTTAGGTACACTCATTCCCAAGGAAACATGAAGTCCATTTTGATTTTCAACCCATACCAAGCATAAGTACACTTCTTGCTTCATATGCATTCTTTTTACTTCAATTTCAAAAGTAGCAAGGTTGTATTATCAACTGTAACTCTTATGTTTTTCTTTGATTTTTTTCCCTTTTGTATGTATGGAATGCATTTATCACTCTTTATCTTGATCTCATACCAATCATACTCAATTACTATTGTAGTCATTTCCTAAGTGGTGCACCATCTTCTATCAACTTGAATATTCATCATATGGCATCTCACACCCTTCCTTAACTCAAGGAATTAAGAGCATACATTATTATTATTATATGGGAGTACAACTCTCTCTCATTCATTGGTATCTTCCATACCTCTACTAACATTTATTGTTACAATATTTCCTTTTAAGGTATTATTCTTGAAACCTAAAGCATCCACAACTCTTTCTTTGCAAATCATATGTGCACATATTGATTGTAGTTAAACACATTGCATGCATTATTTTTGGTAGGGCACCGACAACCTTGGTCTCTTTTCTTTTCTCATATATTCCACTGTCAAGTATGCAAGACATTTCAACCATTTTTATAATGACATTTAGCTTGCTTGTGAACAAGCATTGTGATTATGCTATGAACTTGAGTATCTTTGCTTATCAAATAGTGATGTTGTATTTCCATGATTGCTCCATTATGCAAGATATGCAATCTGTTGATGTTAGTAGTAGCATCAGACAAGTATTTCCGCACAGGTCTATGTGTCTAGACGTGTGGCAATCATCCAAAGCCTTCTACTATTGAATTTACTTTAATTAAATGAATTATTAAAGTAAATTTCTTTTGTTAATTAATTATGTAATTAGTTAATTGAGCTATTTGAGGAAAGTGCTAAAAGAACTTTGCATGTAATCTTAGCATGCAAGGGAGATTAGAAATAGATTGTAACTCACGATTATAAAAGCAACACTAGGAGAAGGAGGAGGACACTTGATACTTGAGACTATTGAGAGTAGAGGATTTACTTTCGAGAAGTTTGAATCACTAAGGACTATGATTCAAGATCTTGGATAGGTGGAGAAGGACTTTCATCTAGAGATCAGGTCAAGGAGAAGAGAAAACAAAGACAATACATGTGGGTTTTAGTTAGAGGAAGCCACAGGGAAGTGTCGTGTCGTACAAAGTTTTCCATACAGGTTTTTCGTACGTGTACACGGGTTTCAGTGGAGGCAGTTGTGTACATACACGGGTTTGTTGAAGCAAAGTTGCATACACCTTGAAAAGCATGCAGTTCTGGTTCGTACAATAGGCCAGCCTTTTCCAGGTTTGTCTACAATTGTATTTCTCTTAGTGGGCCATTATCCCTATTATGGGAGCCTTGATTTTAGCACAATAAAATCATTATCAACAATGGTTTTCTCTCCGAGGTTTTTCCAGGGGTATCTACCCGAAAATTTTGGTGTTCTTATGTGCTTGATTTGGTTTCCTTGTTTATGCTTCCATAGCATATTTGGTTGATTACTCATGTGTGCTTTTAATAGATAAAGTGATTTTGTTTTGAGCTAATTGTTGAGTGTTGAGTAGGAGAAATTTCAACACAACCATCCCAACTCATTCATGCCACTTTATAGTCTTAGTTCCATCACATGGAGCTTCTTCCAAGTTTGGGGCACTTTGGAGATCATGCACATTGACATTTTTTCATCGGCTCAAGCTCGAAGGATTTGTTCTTCTAATTTCTTGGAATAGCCATAAGTAATTTTTCAGAAAATTAATATTCCTATCTATTCTCCTATGAATTATTTTTGCAATGACTGTATTCTTGTTCAATTATGAGTTTGGAGCTAAACGTTACAATCCCTAAAGGTTCACTACTTGTAATGTACCTAGGAAGGATAATATGGGGTGCTTAGGGAGGTGCCCAATGGGATAATGAATGTAATGTGGTCATAATAATGGAATAGGCCCACTATGTAATTAAAAGGAAATAATATAGTAATAATGGGTAGTTGGCATAGATCCCTAGGAATACTCATGAGAAAGTATAAATACACATGAGTATCATTGTATTGGAGATGTGTGGGATTGTATTGTCTTGTGGAAAGCATGGCTTGTGGAGTGATTCCTTCCATAATAATTAATTGATGGTGTTACCCTACCTTAAGGGTTCTTCTCTCTATATTCTTGTGTTGTTCATGGTGAACGTTTTGGCATCTTTGGAGTTTAAGGGTTTATCTTTGAATTTTTTTGGTTTATTCTTTCTTTTATCTATCAAGGTTTATTACAAGTCGTATTAGAGCTCTTCCTTGGGCATGAAGCGAGAAAATTTTTGGGCACAAAATGGGATATTTTTTCTTCTTCTTCTTTTTGTAGATGTTTTACCAAAAAAAAAAGAGGATGACAACATTCAGGTTAATATCTAAAACTTTCTATGTAAAATTTGAAGAAACTAGATACATATCTGACTTCCTCTCGAAACAATACCCAATTTTTTTTTTTTAAAGTCCAAAACAGAGTCCAAAAAGTGGAGGTATTTTTTTTTATTTAAAATCACCCTTTTTTAGGGTTTTTCCTAGTGACAACTACGAATTTTGCAAATTGGATATATTTTGATAGAGTGCAAATATTCCATTCAAACTAGTGCTAATAGATCTAGAGAAGTTGTGGAATTTCATAGTTGGGTTTGTAATAGCCAATCCAAGAAGTACAATAGAAGTTATGATCAGTTTACATTTTCATCCTCAAACCCTAACTACATAAATGAGTTCCATTGAAAAGTAAGTGATTTTTTTTTAAATCCTAGTTTTATTTTCAAATATGTGGTTTACAAGAAAAGATGATGGTCTTACCATTGAAGAATACATAAAAGGAAAGAAGTCATTATGGGGAAAGACACAATTTTTTTTGATACGTCTTAATTCTAAAAATGATGCAGACATATGTTGGAATTTTCTTAACCATGACAAGATGAATGCACTTTCAGATTAAGAATATGAAAACTTATTTTTAGATAGGTGGTCTTATTTTTAGATAGGTGGTCTCATGTTGTGAAGAACAATAAGGAGGGCACTAGGGATTCATTTTGATACGACAACTTCATATTACATGCCTGTGGATGTATTCAACAATAAAAGGTCATTGCTTCTATTAACCCTAGTTGCAATCACAATTTCATCAATGTTAACTTGGATAAAAGATTGCAAGTACCCACAAAGAATATTCAAAGCATACAAAGTGAGGGTGAAAATCTTCAAATTTTTAAATATTTGAAGATTACCATGGATAAATATGTGGTGTACTCATAATTTTATGCTATAGATATGGATGTTGTTTTGAGATATCCTTGAATGGGCTTAGTTGGTACAATTACTATTAATGTGCAAAATAAGTTTTTAAAGTTGTGGTACAAGAAAAAGAAAATCAGATTATAAGATATTTCTCTAATTAAATAGGAAGGGCCCAAGGAGGCACATGTAGAACTCCTTAGAGGGAAACACAATTGCAATACCTAATGACACATCAGATGAAGAGTCCAAGGTTGAATCATAAGAAGAACCTACACAAGCACTTGAAGAAAATCCCCAAGAAGGGCATAAACCTGAAGAAGAAGCTAAGGATCTAAATGTCTCAAATGAACCACAAGTTGAAGAGTCAAAGAAAGAAGAACCAATTGTTAAGATTGTTGTATATCTCCACCTGCACCACTCAAAGAAACAACATCAAGGCAAAGGCATGAGCATCAACAAACTTACTATGAATCAACATGGAACCAAAGAGGCAACCAATATGGAGGCACGTGGAGGACTAAAAGCAATCCATGGAGATATCAGAGTAGCATAGCAAAGACATGGATCCTAAGGAGAAACCATAATCAAGATCAAGAAAAAGCTACAGTTATGACCCATGTCCATGTTTCACTAGGATGGATTGATGCTCGTGCATGGTACCAATTGACTACATTGCTCAATAGGTAATATTGTATGGCTTCTTCCCATGTTTCAAGGATGAAACATGCCAAGGGAGATGGAATGTAATGTACCTAGAGAGGAAAATATGGGGTACCTAGGGAGGTAACCAAGGGGATAATGAATGTAATGTGGCTAGAATAATGGGATAGGCCCACAATGTAATTAAAATGAAATAATATAATAATAAAGGGTAGTTGGCATATGCCCCTATGAGTAATCACAAGAAAGTATACATACACATGAATATCATTGTATTGTAGGCGTGTTGGATTGTATTGTCTTGTAGAAAACATAGCTTGTGGAGTGATTCCTTCCATAAGGAGTAATTGATGGTGTTACCCTACCTTAAGGTTTCTTCTTTCTATATTCTTGTGTTGTTCATGGTGAATGTTTTGGTATCTTTGGAGTTTAAGGGTTTATCTTTGAATTTTTATTGTTTATTCTCTCTCTTATCTATCAAGGTTTATTACACTATTCTTGCCCAATTTGTGCACTTTTGTTGGTGCAATCAAGGTTGGAGACCATCCTCTGTCAATGATAGAATAAAATTGGGATATAACTAGAAAGACATTTATATCATGCCATAATATTAATTCTAATTGTGAACACTCGACAACTTTTAGTTGTGTGATCTGCCACTCCAATCATATTTTGCATGTCTTTGAACATGACTACTTATCAATTTTTTTGCACTTAATTGATTATGGAGTGAAATGAGTGTAAAAAGCTACTTCCCAAATGAGAAAAATTGGAAATTTTCCACTATGACAACTGTCCATATTAATGAAATATTTAAGT
The DNA here is from genome assembly GCA_009831015.1 of Picea engelmannii. NCBI lineage: Eukaryota > Viridiplantae > Streptophyta > Pinopsida > Pinales > Pinaceae > Picea > Picea engelmannii. The sequence continues at coordinate 46,020 of ML847270.1, read as the reverse complement.
CTAGACTAGGAAAATGTTAAGAACCAAATATCAATATAGCATAGAAAAACCCAAGAATAAGTACTCAACGCCTTTAAGAAAAGATAATTTCAAATAATAAGCCTCTTCGAGGGGGCAAACTCCTTTTACCCCACATAAATGTTCAAGTACAAGATGATTCAAGTAAAATAAAAAGTTATCTCCAAAACAAGATTTTCATTCCAGACTCTCTTTTTATTTTATTTTTAAACTGTGTATATATTATTTTGTCTACATATTCACTATTTTCTCTTCTTTCTATCTTTCTTAATTACTTTTACTATTTATTTTTCTTCTAATCGTGTGGCAACTATTGATCAATTGTGATGCTTGGGTACTCCCTTCACTCTAAATAAAAATAATTTGTAATTGGTGTGGACCCTTTTCCCATTAAGTTAAGGCATAGGGTGGAGGTTCTCCCATTTACATGTCTCTTGCCTGACCCTACCTTGATGTGGGATCCACCTACTTTGTCGGAGGGAGAAATTATTACCTCTCCCTTTACTTCTCCCAGCTCCATGTTCAAAAAATTTCCCTACCTTTCTTCCTTAGTCTATACCTTTGGGGTGGAGGGAACAAGAAAACGTTCATTTTCATGCTCCAAAGCTTTGCATGAATTTACCCTCCTTACTTTGCCTTAGTCATTTTATTCTTAGGGTGAAGGATGGAAGGTGGAGGTTTTCACCTCTTCATCCAACTTATTCAGAGCTCTACCTCCACCTTTTACTTAGTAAATTTTCTCAAGGTAGAGGGTGATTATATTTATCTTATTCTTGCATGACTTTTGCATCAAATTTATGCCTTTCTCTAGCCTTGCACCAACAATTAGCCAAATCTTTTGGGGCGAAGGGTGGAGATAATTACCCTCTCTTGTTGAAGCTTCCCAACTTTTCTTACACACCAAGCTTGACTTAGCTTTGGATTTGTTCTCTTTGTACATATTATAAAATGCCTCTCTTTGAATTCTTGCATACTAATCTATCTTCTATAAGTTGCATGACTACTCTTTCCATGGGCACATGAACTCTCAACCCTTTACATAGGAGACAATTAATCCATCTATATGTAGTGCAAAGGGAAAACCATAGGGGTTAAAGTTAGACTGAAGTTTGGGAAAAACTAGACAATGATTCAATGATAATAGGAGGTATTCATAACCACCTAAAATTTTATATATTCCTCCTTCAAACCCCAACAACCTTCTCAAATAAGTTCAAGGAAACATTTCAAGAATGATGTTGCAAGACAACAACATCAACGCACTTGCTTAATCATCTTTGGTACATTTTCTCTCGATATGACCAATTCCACGAATGACCCAAATTGACCATTCCCTTGTCCATTTATTTAGTTCATTGACCCATGAATGGCAATAAATCCCACCATATTTGAAGGTAAAACTTGTTTGTAAATCTATATGTTACACATTTAGTGGGATTTGAGTTGTAATTTTCATAGTGCATTCAATCTCATTGCATTATTCTATTTAAAAAGGCCATAGAGCCTCTTTCCTTACCAAGAGTATATCACTCAATAAGATTTTAAACTTAATCCCCATATGTTGCTACATGAACATTTCCCAACTTCCTCTAGAAAACCTATCAAATTCTACTTGCCAATAATTAATCATGTGGCTACACAATTATCTATAGGCACATTTATACAACTACCTCTACCAAATTTATTGAATTCCACTTGCCCAAAATTGAACGTGCAACCTCACAATCACCAACTAAAACATTTCACAATTGTCTCTATTGAATTGTGAAGACCAAATTTCCCATAAGAAAATTATATATTGCATTCTTCTCATGGATTGAGGCTCGAACCTCATAGAAGTTCCATAATTCATCCATACTTCGTGGAATTTTCAATACACATACCTTCTCAAAAAGTGACTAACTTACACATCCATCAAATTTAATTCATAAATCTCATCAGTAAGTTACAATAATTTGCACAATCCGTGAGATTTGAACATTGAATTAATTTTATGAACCAGCCCCAATTCATTCTATAACAATCCCAAAGGTTTCAATAGTGAAACTTGTGTATCCTTATGCATGAATTCTCCGTTGCACCCATCCAACATGACACAATTGAAAAAAAAATTACTCAAACATTTTGTCAAAGATTTAACACCCAAATGTGGAATTCCATTAAGTGTTATACACTGAGCTCCAATGCCATTATGTAGCGTACCGAGACCTACCTCCCTTGGCTATCGGGGTACTCCATTAAAACATTATTTTTTATCCCAATTGGGATTTTACCACTGGGCCTATTTCAACCTCAACATCCGCATGATTGATTTGTACATACATGTACAAACACAAATATAAATTCAACATTGTGTAGCGACTATGGCCTTTTGTACCTATTATGTGAGATGGACAATGTTGGAATTGTCTTATTTTTTTTTGTTTTATTATTATTTTGATGAGTGAATTTAGAACTAAGGATCAATTTATATGTTGTTAGTTCACTTGGTTTAGTAGGATTGGAACTTGAAAGGTCAAGTACAAAGAAAATCAATTATCCTTGGAAGTTGATCTGTCAATGTATATTTTGATTTCTTTGTAATAGCAAATATATTGGTTTTTTTCTTGGAAAAATAAATCAACATTGTAACATAGATAAATAACATGCACAATAATTTCCCCAAATTGTTACAACAAATACTTAACCACGTGCATGATTTACACAAGGAATATTGTCCAATTATACAATTAATCATTCTGGTGCATAACCCTTATATTATCAACTAGTTATAGGAATAAATAACATCACACACACAAAAACATTCAACATAAAGATAATTACAATTCTTTCGTCATTCTATCATAATCACCGATACTCACAAAGCCAATTCCATCCACTTGGCATGGTTGCCTCTTAATTTGGTTGAATTGTGCATTCTCTAGCGTGAATTGATGGCTACAACAACCTTAGATTTTGTACATAATATTTCTTCAACAACCCGCCATGTATATCTAGAGCATGATCCTACCATAATGGTATTTACTAATTTAAATCCATAATCTTTACACACAACAACAACCACATCTGTTAATTATTATCATATAACTAATAATGACATAATTACTTATATGTTAATCATTCCACTTGGGGAAATAGCTCCATAGGATCATTTTTCCTACCAATGATATGCACCATCTCATGTAGGTGCCAACCCCAAGGCAAACAATGAAGCAACAAGGGTGAATATGGCGTATTGAGCACTCAAATACAACCCCAACCCAATCTGAAGCACAAATGGATTTCTTGTTTTCATATATGCACTCCAAGCATCTTAAGTGGATCTCAAACCTTATAGGAGCCTCTTCCTTCCAACACAACCTTACATAAACACTTCCCTTCTCTATTAAACAATGCATTGAGAAGTCTAATTTGTTGAGTATCTCTATGCAACAAGAGTTCCGATGCAATTCATCTTGTTGGGAATCCTAACATTGATTTGGCAACATGGAAAACATTGTCCTCAAATCCATGGCTCACAACCATGTCGTTTCTCTCATAATTAGCACGGAGTTCACCATGCATTACCTGATATGAACATGCCAGTTGAAGGAATGGAACAAAAAAAACTTCTTCTTCTCCCTAAGGATGGTTCTCTATTGTTTAGTATTGCCATGCATGGTCGAACATAGCCTAAAATGTCGACTAATAACCAAGAATGGTTCCCAAATATAATTATAACCTTTTGTTGGAATGTTCCTGCATGCCCACATAAGATGGTTGCATGCATGTCAAAGCAAGGAAAATAACTCTTAAAAAAAATACAATTATCAAAAATAAAGAAATGTCAAAGGTTCCTAAGGTATCGCTAACATGGTTAAGTTGCTTTCTTCCTTTCATTCCCCTTTTGTTTCCTCATTTCCCCATAGTACTTCTAAAATGTTTTGACCCTAAGTACACTTTTATTTATTAAATATTACTATATAATAATTCAAATATATTTAAAGTGATAATGTACATACCAAACTTATTACACGATTACCATACCCACTTCACAAAGCCCCTTTGCATGTTTGATATATTTCCATCCTATGACAAACCTTAGTATTTCCTTATGCACTCGAAGCATTAATATTAACATAATCTACGAGAGTTCAAAATCAAGGAAATTACACAATTACACAATTGATAAGACTCAAATTCTCTAACACCCCAAGTCATTGACACTAGGCTTTTCATATAAGGAAGCAAGATAATGAATGAATTCTATGACAAATTTCATTTCTCCCATTCGTCGTTTCTCAAAACTTTTTTAACCGTCAATCACATATGTCGACACCACTTATCACTGAGATGTATCATTCTTGTCCTATATCAACCACAATGCTATATTGTTTTGTTAAGCTCGAAACAACATTAAGAGAATTGTATTATTGTTGCCACTAATAATGTTGATGTCATAGTCATCTCCAAATATGTCTAAGGATCAAAAGTTTACTATTAGTGTGAATAGTGCAAGAGATAATTAGATCTTAAATATTTGTTATTATCTAGCCTCTTGCAACTTGGATTTTTTATATTTTCATCACCAACTAGTCATTGGAAATCTATGTTCTATCCTCATTTTTAGACAATTGATGGAATTACAAGATTCTCACATTCCCCATTTATAGATGGAAGATTGAGGCAATTACGATCAAAGACAAATTAAATAAGAGATGGAATGCTAATTCTAAACCCACAACATAGTTGATTAGATTTGATAAAATTTTCAAAGCGTGTGGCAATCTTAATAATACCTTTTTTTCTAAATTTCTTTAGTCTAACACAAAGTCCTAGTTAACCAAAACTGGCATTGGTACAATGTCATGCTTGTCCCTTGAATAATAAGATGAAACTTCTTCCCATATACTCACATCTCTTCCAAAATCCCAATGTTCCATTGAGTGTGATATTTGTGTACTTCCAAATAAATTGCCTTGATTATTTAACTCAATGCCATAATAGGAGATGAATATAGTTTTTTTTTTTTTTTGGTCATGCATGGCAATTCTTAAGAATTAAGTTTTTATATATATTTGTGGAGGGAAAAAATATTCTTTACTTTGGCATTTTTTTTTTTAATTGTTGACTTTTGTCAATAAGGTATTTTTTCATTGGTGAGTTTAACAAAGTGTTAAACTACTCTTTAAGGTTTCATTTTCAATTTGGTTTACCCCACATGCATGGCATGAGTTTTAGGGAAAGTGTGAGTCCTATATCATTTTAGAAGAATAATCACTTCTCAAACTTGGCATCTAAGTTGAAGGAAGTCCAATATTTTTTATTTAGTCCCTTAAAGCATGTTTCTTTAAGTATTTGAAAAAAAAGTTTGTCTTTTATTAATTGTTCAACTATTGAGTTTAGTTGTGCCATGCAAAGCCACAATTAGGTTGAGAATGTGGCAAGGGATCTAAAAAACTTGCACACACTTATTTATGATTGGATAAATGAACCTTGAACAATGACTAGAGTGTCACTTAAGGAAGGATATATGGATACAAGGTCAAGTATCATAGTTGGCTTCCACATAACTCACTACGAGATGCCACATGATTAGGCACACTCAAATATTTAACTTTTCCACCTCCAAAGTTAGAGATATACCATTTGAATCTTAGATGAGGTATCCACCTTGATAGGACAAGTACCACTTTGTGAACCTAGCCGTGTTAATATTTGGTATGTGAGAACATAAGATGAAGGTTGATGGTTGCGATTCCTTAGTTTAGGAGGCACCGACTACTTAGGGTCGAGATGATTATGACCATGATTGACTAGTAAGAATTCGAGCAATAATTGAAACCTTAGTACTTACATCCCTCAATCATTTGTGTTATATTCACATTCTTGGTTGCATTGTTAATATGGGCATATAATTTCTAACTTTTGTATTTATGATAATATGAAAATTATGTGGAGCCACACATATATTATTAAGGCTAATTTTTACATTAATTTGGTTAGATTGTGAATTTTCTAATGAAATTTGTTGTGTTTGGTTGAAGAACGTGAAAGTGATTCATGATTACCCTCCTTCACAATGGTCAAATCCTTGGTCAACAAAATAATGATAATTTTGGAAATTTGTGGAGTCAACATGTACCTCTATCACCTCCTTGAATGTAATGGCTCTATTTGGTAAGAAGACAATTTCTCATATATATATATAATAAAATGTGTATATTTACAAAATTGTTCATTTAATAATGGATACAATGTCACATATTGGTAAATGGTTGGAGTGTAAACAAAATCGTAAACATCTTTAAATAAAATCTTGATCACTGTGATGGTTTTGATCTTCCTCATCTTCATCCTCTCCATATTGATTACAATGAATAATCTGTGTCTATTTACGTAATGTTGTAGATGGCTCACATCACAACCATCTTCATACAATTCAAATGGTTGATTTTTTTCAAAGTCGTCCTCGAAAAGCTTATACTTACCCAAGCATTTAAGATCTGGATTTTCCCATAAAACCTTTGTGGTCAAGATCTCCTTGCGAGATTGAGATATCTTGTCCTTCAATTCCATAATATGGGGCTTGGGGGAATGCAAAGCTTGTCGTTTAACAATGGTATATACGAGTAGTCCAAGCCTAGACTCGCACCGCAATCCATCTTTTCAGTGAGCCTCGAGGGGCATCCGCCTATGGATTGGTTTGTTTGTAAATGTTTTTATGGTAAATTATAACCCTGCACTGATCGAACAGTTTTTCTCTGCAAAAAGAATGATGAAGTATATATATAGAGTTGTAGTTCTGATTGACCCTGTAGCCTTGTTGCATATCTAGAAGATTGTGCAATGTCTTCGATTGATGGGTTCTTGATGGATGAACATTGAGAGCTTTTGAGATCCACATCCCTAGGTAGGGATTCAATGCATTCTTCAAGACTTCCCAAATCTCTAAGGTGTGGCCTTGAACTTCAAAGGAAACATGTTGCACTCGGTGCACAAAATCATGATAGAGGAACTGTGGGCAAGCAACATGATCAGCGTTTTCACTCAATAAAAATGGTTGTAACAAAAAGAGTGGATGTGGTGGCAAAGGTACTTGGAGAGGGTGTTGTCTAACTGTTTTATGTTTTGGTTTTTTTCGTCGAAATCCGACGATATAAATTTGCACGAAATCACGATTTTCTGTTGTTTAAATTGCATTTTTGAATGCAGTGATGGATTCAACGTACTAAAAAACCCTTGAGGCACTCAGATTATACATAATTAATCACTCAAATTTGCAGATCCAACAATTTATCGTTGGATTTCTAGCAAAATTAAACAAAAAATATCTCCGGAAAAGGGCCAAAACGTAGAATAGTTAGACCACGGCCTTGGGGAAGATTACTTGACACCGATGAGGATTTGTATGTTGATTGCAATGACCCAAACTATGATAGTGATGAGGAACAACTTCCCATAATATCCTACGCTGACCCTTATAAGTTGGTTGGTGTCGTGGACGTTGAAGTGACCATAGGACTTGATATTTTGTTCCATCTTGGTAGAAAAGACAAGCCTAAGACTGAGTCTCCAAAAGAGGGTCATCCTCATGATGCTACAAAAAGATATAATATTCATTTTGTCCATTGTGACAAGAATGGACATGATGCAAAGACATGCAGAATCTCTTGGGAGAAGATCAAAGAGAACTAGGATAAAAAAGAAGACAAAGGTAAAGCACATAAATCTACCCATTATATTGTTTCCTATTGCAATATTTGAGTAACTGAAGATTTGTTTAACACTTCATTTTCTTCTTGGAGAGATGCATGGATGCTTGACACGGGTGGAACATGCCACATGACCTTTCAGAGAAACTTCTTTGAATATTTCAATGACAATGTAGATGGTATAGTCTATTTTGTGGATAAATCAACTCTCAAACCTTTGGGAATTGACATTGTCATGCTTAAATTGCCTAGACTCCCAGATTTTCTTATGCATGATGTGCTCTATCTTCCTGAGTTGTGACAAAACTTCATGTCTCTTGTGCACATTCGATAGCAAGGCCACTCTATTCATATCTTTGATGGAAAAATTGAAATAAGGAAGGCTTTCGACAACATGGTCATTATGACATGAGTGAAGGATGGAAGACTGTTGAATTTGAAAGAGACATTTGCTCATTCTACATACCTCTCTCACCATGATGAAGGTACATTTGCATATAGTCTCTTATGACATGCTAAATTTGGACACAATAATTATGACAACCTTTGTTTGTTTCAAAATAATGGTGTTTCTCGTTCGCCTACTATTTCTAGGAAATTGAATCAATGTGATGCTTGTATCTTTGGAAAACATAACAAACAACCATTTCATGATTCTACTTCAAGAGCTCATAGAAAATTAGAGTTGATACATTCTAATTTGTGTGGCCCCATTGTCTATTCCATTTACTAATGGTAATAGGTATATCATAACTTTTATTGATGATTACACTAGGATGTGTTGGGTGTACTTGTTGAAAGATAAATCACAAACTTTTGAAACTTTTAAAAATTTTCATGTATGTATCCAAAATGAAGCTTAGTCTAGTATTGGCTCTCTTTGTATTGATAATGGAAGAGAATATACATCTCACGAATTTGAACTATCTTCACAAACATGGGATTCAACATCAAATCACGGTTCCATACAATCCTCAACACAATGGTGTAGCTGAAAGAATGAACATGATTCTCTTAAATATGGTTCATTCCATGATGTTTTTCGAAAATGTGAAATTAATGTTTTGAGTTGATGCAACTCTATGTGTAGTATATGTGAAAAACAAATGTCCATCTCATGCTCTTGGAAATAAGACTTCTTATGAAATGTGGTATGACCACATTCCTTCGGTGAGACATCTCAGGGTCTTTGGTTCCACCTACTATGCATTAATTCCTAAGGAGAAAATAAACAAGCTTGATGCAAGGTGTTAGAAGTGCATCTTCTTGGGGTACTCAAATACCACTAAGGCATATCATCTTTACAAATGAGGTAAACAAGAAATTCATTCTTTCTAGAGATATAATTTTTCTTGAATCCTATAAGAATGAAAAACTATTGAGCAACAACTTGATCATCTAGATAGATTCACCCATGTAAAGGAACATCACGAGTTTGATGATGGGGTTCCACATCTTGAAGGGGGGATCCCTATCTTGGATCAATCTTTGGAATATCCTTTTGAAGCACCATCTCCCCCTCGTGAAGAAGTTACAATCACGTCATTTCATCAGAGCATGAAGTTCGTTTGAATTATGTGATTGAGAGGACTGAAAGGATGAACCTTGATGAGAATTTACACCATGTGAATCAACTCAACAACTTGAACCATCTCTGAAAGGTCCACCAAAGTGGCTCATAAAGACACTTGAAAGTGTTCATCTTGATGAGGTTAGAAAGACAAGAACCAAAATTTCTACTAGACAAGATGGAGGTGATGTAAGATAATTAATATTTAGGTGATGTAGATGATATGGATGTTTCATATGATTGTGATTTGTATTTATCTACTAACTTTGAACCAACTTCCTTTGAAGAAACCACTTCTCATGATGATTGGAAAGAAGCCATCCAGAAGGATTATGATACTCTCATCAATAATGGGACATGGAAGTTGGTGGACCCTCCATTTGGAAGAAAACAAATTGGCTACAAGTGGGTCTTCAAGAACAAGTACAAGTAAGATGGTTCACTTGACAAGCACAAAGAAAGGTTCATGGAAAAATGATCTTCAGAAAAAGAAGGCATTGATTATGAGGAGACTTTTGTCCCCACAACAAAATGGGCTACCATTCGTACTTTATTTGACTTGGCAACACATAATGGATGGACAATTCATCAAATGGATGTGAATACTTCTTTCTTGAATGGAGACTTGAAATAGAATGTCTTCATGTCTCAACCAGAAGGTTTTGTTGTGAAGGGACAAGAACATAAAGTATGTAAACTCATTCAAATCCTTATATGGCCTAAAACAAGCACCATGAGTTTGGTATGAAAAACTAGCTAAGCATATTTTGAAATTGAATTTCAAGCACTTTAATCTTGACGATGAAACTCTATTTGTCAAGAAAGTTGGCAAAACTGTGGTATATCTTGTAGTGTATGTAGATGATTTGTTGATAACACAGAACAATGAAAGCTGTATTGCATCCATAAAGAAAGAGTTGAATAAAGATGTTGAGATGACAGATTTGGGACATCTTCATTACTACTTGGGAATTGTAGTGATTCAAAATCCAAAGTGCATATTCATCTCCCAAAAGAAGTATATTGGAGAATTGTTGAACAAGTTTGGCATGGTTGAGTGTAACCCTCTCTACTCCAATGGAACATAATATGAAACTCACATCAAAAGAAGGGAATGAATTTGAGGATGAAACCAAGTATAGACACCTTGTGGGAAGTATTATCTACCTTACCACCACCAAACTAGACATTTCATTCGTTGTTGGGATTCTTTCCAGGTTTGTGTAAAAACCTTGTGAAGGAAATTGGACTGCTATAAAAAGAGTTCTAAAATACTTGAAGGGAACTCAAGATTTTGGACTCAAGTATTCTAAAGTGGATGACTTCAACCTGATTGGATATTTTGATTCAGAAATTGTTGGGGATAAAGAAAATGGAGTGTCAACTTCAGACTATTTCATGAGTCTTGGGTTAACAACTGTCTCCTTGAGATTATGGAAATAGTTAGTTCCGACATATTACAACAACAAAGGCATAATATGTGGCAGCTACAAAAGCAACAAAGGAGATTGTGTGGCGCAAGAAAATACTTCAAGATTTGCAAGATAAACAAGTGAATTATACTCTTCTTTTGGTTGACAATACTTTTACAATCAAGTTGGCCAATAATACCATATTCCATGATTGAACCAAACACATCAACACAAAGTACCCTCTGATTCAATATCATGTAGAGGTCAAGACTATTCAATTGAGACATTGTTCCACAAATGAGCAAATTGCAAGCATCTTCACCAAAGTGCTTGGAAGAGAATTTTGAAAAGTTGAGAATGATGCTTAGACTCACAAACATTCCTTCGGATTA